>VDFB02353692.1:218793-347398 GCA_007258455.2 Sequoia sempervirens
GAATCTAATACCCAAGAATCATCAACATTATCAAGGGAAAGAATCAAAGCATCCTCATCAGATTTATTACTTACCACATTTGCCTCTTTGCTTCCTTCCTTGTTGTCTCCATCTTTATTTTTCTGAGACCAGCAATCTTTCTTCAAATGACCTGGCTTACCACAGTACCAACTATCCCTCTTGTCTCTGGATTGGGACCTTTTGTCCTTTGATTTTCCTCGTGACTTCCCACGATTTCTAGAATTGTTTCCTCTCTCATTTGTTCTACCCCTGCTTTTTGCATTCAAAACACTGCCTGATGTGGATGTTCCACTTGAGTTTTTCCTACGAATTTCCTCACTCAAAATAACACCAACAACATCATCAAACTTTAATGTATTTGAACTAGAAATAGAATTGCTAACAGCCATTACCAAGCTATTCCAGCTTTCATGCAAAGAACACAGAATCAAAAGAGCCCTAAATTCTTCATCAAAGTTTACTTTTAGAGAAGTTAACTAACTGGTGACCGTATTAAACTCATTCAAATGATCAGTAACTGACCCACCTTCTACCATTTTCATATTAAATAAATGCTTCATAAGAAATACCTTATTTGAAGCGGAAGGCTTTTCATATAACTTCGCCAGGGTTTCCATCAACTCTTGAGTTGTCTTTGTTGTTGTAATATTGAATGCCACCGATTGTGCCGGGCATAAACGAACACTGCCAAGAGCCTTTCTATCCAAGATCTCTCAGTCCTCATCTGACATTGTTGTGGGTTTCTTGGCTTTCCCTTCCAATGGCCGCCATAAATCCTTCTGATAGAGATATTCCTCCATCTGCATCTTCCATAATTGATAGTTCTACCCATTAAACTTCTCAACCATTTTACCCTTGTCTGCCATTGCTCCCACTCAACCGTGAGACTCCCTCTCAACCGCGAGACCTTCACACAGACGATAATCGAAACACAACTCGCTCTAATACCACTTGTTAGGGTTAGAGATGGCGATATCTAACAATTAAATGCGATTTAAATAATAAACAAAGAAACTAAAACATATACGAATAAATCATAACATAGAGAATTTAACGTGGTTCACCCAATCTGGGCTACATCCACCAAACCGTAGCCATCCAATACTTTTATTATCCAGTGCAAAACCTATTACAATCTCACGAATAATCGTGTTTTTCATCATACTATAACCCCCATCCCAACCCCTTTTAACAAGCTTTTAGAAGCTTCCAGAATTAGGGTTTTACAAAGTCGGTTTTCTTTCTTTTTTGAGATTTTTCCTTTTTCACTGACGATGCGAAAAAAATGGCAAAAAAAAATTTCTCGGGGGCTACGCCCCCGAACCCCCGCCTGGGGCCCGGCCCAGCCCCGAACCCCAACGAGGACAAGGGTTCGGGGTGTACAGTATACCATGGGCTATACAGTATAGCATGATCAATCGCCACATACCAACATGGGTGACTTTTCTTACGCAAAGGGGATAATGTTCAAACCTCCATCCTTAGGTGCCTTAGAGAGGTTTTTTCCTTTGGATGTGTCCTTTATTTTTTCTTTTTCATTGTCTAGAGGCACCTTGCGGTTTTCACCAAGAGACTCACCATTTTTGTCTTTTTCATTATTTTTCTTATTTTTGCAACTAGAGGGTTGAATAGATTCCCCAAAATATGCTTTATTTCGCAATTCAATATTTAATCCAGCCTTGTGATCACCACTAGGTATGCCTTCTCTTAGTCCCAAGAACTCAACAATTGCTTCACCATTCTCAAATATGTCTCAAACAGGTGTGTCTTGTTGATCCCAATAAATGAGTTGGGGATAAACTAAGGGCATGTTATCATTGGAGTTGTCAAAGTTCAATGGATTCAAGGTAAGGACTAATTTGTTCATATGGTCACAAAAGTTTTGTACCAATTCCTTTTTTTCTCTTTTGCTTAGGTCTAGGTGGATTCTGAGGTGGGCCTAATGCCAATGTTTGGTTATCTAAAATGGATGTATCAAGTTTCCAAGAGGTAGGATCAAGAGATTCCCAATAGTAATGTTTAAACCATTCCTCTTTTGTCATATTCTTGGTGGACAGGAATTCAATGGGTTTGGTGAGGATTTCAACATTAAGTCAAGTTCTCCAAAAAAATTATCAAGGTCCATGGAAGAGGTGGAGGATAGGGAATCCCACTCATATTCATTTGAGTTGGATGAGTCACAGTAGTGTTGGTCAGATGGTTTATGAGATGTCTCAATATCTTATGAAGCACTTACTTCCTCGAGTAAAGGTGATGTGGTACTATGAACGCCAACCTAAATCAGTTGAAACCCAAGCCCTAAGCCTTTCAACCACTGAGAAACAAATATTGGTTTAGTTCTCCCATTTTGATATAGGCCTAAACCACTATGTCCATTATAGCCCTTGCTCTGCATAATTATGAAACCTTTGCCATATAGATTTGTAGGAATGTGAGCAAGTGAGAGAGGTTCTTCATTATCTTCTCTATACAACCAAGAGGTGACATCTTCTACATTTACAACTTCCTTGCTTAATTCTCCCCATTTAGTGAAATTTGTTGTGGCAGGAATGTGTATAATGACCATAGATTATCTCCTATCTAGTGTAGGTAAATCATATGACAGAGGAGGAATCAAATGGCTAACACAATAAGATGTCTTCATGTAATATTCTCCACAACCCTTGTCTTGGATCTCGACCCTAGGATTGAAAGGTAGTGATGCTAAAGTGGATGTTTTTGTGAGAGTGGATGGATCGACATGATGAGATGAATTGGATGATGAGGCTTCTTGATTTATAGGCACTTGGCATTGGGTTGTCTCTCATAGACTAGTACAATATTGGAATGGATCTAGGTCACCATCTATTGATATTTTAGTGCCATTGTAAGGGAATTTGAGACATTGATGATATGTGGAAGGGACTGCCTTCATGGCATGAATCCATGTTCTACCTAGTAGAAGATTGTATTGAAGGGTGAGATCCAAGACCTAGAATTTTGTCTCCATTACTATAGGACCAATTCTGATAGGAAGTTTTACCACCCCCTTTGATTTTCATTCCTCATCATCATACCCCTTAATGACAATACTATCCATGCTTCTGAGAAACCTAATGCCTTAATTATTTTAAAGTGCATAGATTTAACCTTTCTCCTCCATCCATTAGAACTTGTCTAACTTTGGTTTTTTCAACAAGGACTTCAAGATGTAATGGGTTGTTATGATTTGACTTCTCAGTTGCATAGTCTAGTTTAGAGAATGTGGCATGATGATTATTAGTTAGGTAACCTACCATTTCCTCAAAATGATTGACATCAAGATCATTAGGGATAGTCACACTTTGTAATGCCTTGTCTAGAATGGATTGATGTTCAGGTGAGATACGCAATAGTTCCAAAATGGAGATTTGGGATGGGGTTTTTCCAAAATGATCAAGTAGGTTATACTGTGATTTGGAATTATGTGGTATTTGTTGGGATGGTGGACCTTGGATAGTGATCTTTGTTTGATGAGTGTTAACAACACACTTGGGAATCTTATTTATGGCAATGGTATTGACCTATTCATCAATAGTGCGAAGGTGATTTATGATAGGGCCACTATAATCATGCTTAACATTAGTGTAGTTGGCCGAAATATTGGTCTTGTTACTTGAACTGGGGACATTTCATTTCCCACAGTCATGTAGTGAATTAGAAAAGACTTGGTGATCAGTGTTTGATGACTTTTCTTTCTATCTGCTAACTTCAATAATTATCTTCTCAATAAGATCTTGTATGATATTTTTCAGTTGTTGACAATTTTGTAGGTTATGTCCCTTAGTTCTATGGAAATCATAAAGGCATTTTCATCCCTATTGGTATGTGGTGACTGATCATGCTATACTATATAGCCCATGGTGTACTATACACCCAAAATCTAGAAGCTTCTAAGCTTATTAAAAAGGGGTTTGGATGGGTGTTATAGTATAATGAAAAACGCAATTATTCACAAGATTGTAATAGGTTTTTGCACTAGATAATAAAATCATTGGATGGCTACAATTTGGTGGATGTAGCCTAGATTGGGTGAACCACATTAAATTATCTGTGTTATAATTTATTCTATGTTTTTAGTTTCTTTGTTTATTAATCAAATTTGCATTTAATTGTTAGATATCTGCCTTTCTAACCCTATCAAGAGGTATCAAAGCGAGTTTGTGTTTTTGATTATCGTCTGTAGGAAAGGTCTCATAATTGAGTGGGAGTCTCATGGTTGAGTAGGAGTAATGGAAAATGAGGTTAAGAAGGTTGAGAATTTTAATGGATCAGTTATGGAAGATGCAGAGGGAGGACTATCTTTATCAAAAGGATTTATGGCGACCATTGGAAGGAAAAATTAAGAAACCCGTAGCAATGTCTGATGAGGACTAGGAGATTTTGGATAGAAAGGCTCTTGGTAGTCTTTGTTTGTGCCTGGCACAATCTAAGGCATTCAATATTACAATAGCAAAGAAAACTCAAGAGTTGATGGAAACCCTGGCAAAGTTATATAAAAGCCTTTTGCTTTGAATAAGGTATTTATTATGAAGCGTTTATTTAATATGAAAATGGTAGAAGGTGGGTCAGTTACTGATCATTTAAATGAGTTTAATACGGTCACCAATCAATTAAATTTTGTAAAAGTAAACTTTGATGAAGAAATTAGGGCTCTTTTGATTCTGTGTTTTTTGCCTAAAAGCTGGAATAGCTTGGTAATGGTTGTTAGAAATTTTGTTTCTAGTTTGAATACATTGAAATTTGATGATGTTGTTGGTGTTATTTTGAGTGAGTAAATTCATAGGAAAAGCTCAAGTGGAACATCCACATCAGACAGTGTTTTGAATGCAAAAAGCAAGGGAAAAACAAAGGAGAGAGGAAATAATTCTGGAAATCATGGGAAGTCACGAGGAAAATAAAAGGACAGAAAGTCCCAATCTAGAGACAAGAGGGATTGTTGGTATTGTGGTAAGCTAGGTCATTTAAAGAAAGATTGTTGGTCTCAAAAAAATAAAGGAGACAAAAATGAAGGAAGTAAAGAGGAAAATGTGGTAAGTAATAAATCTCATGAGGATGCTTTGATTCTTTCCCTTGATAATGTTGATGATTCTTGGGTGTTAGATTCAAGGGCTTCATTTCATGCTACACCCCATAGAAGTTATTTTCTTGATTATGTCCAAGGGGATTTTGGGATGGTTTATTTAGGAGATAACGAACCCTATCAGATTTTTGGAAAGGGAAGAATCAAGATTAAGTTGCAGAATGGGAATCATTGGCTACTACATGAGGTAAGGCATGTTCCAAAGTTAAGCAGAAATTTAATTTCAGCAAGGCAACTAGATGATGAAGGTTGTATTGTTACATTTAGTGATAAAAATTGGAAGGTCACAAAGGGTGCCTTAGTGGTAGAAAAAGGTGTGAAAGTAGGCACCGTATATCTTTGTACAGGTCATATTGTTCCTTCTACTTTAATTGTCATGAAAAAAGGTCAATGTTCAAGAACTGTTGTTGTTGTTTAGCAAGTAGAAGATCATGCAGTTGTTATGGACTCTGAATCAGCACTGCGGCATAATAGACTTGGGCATATGAGTACAAAAGGTATGAAAGTACTTCATTCAAAAAAAAAAATACTAGGTCTAAAATGTGTTAATATGGATTTCTGTGAAAGTTGTGTGTATGGAAAATAAAAGAGAGTAAGTTTTCTCAAGGATGGGAAGAAAAATAAAGATGAGAAATTGGAGCTTGTGCATACGGATATATGGGGACTAGCTCAGGTATCTTCTATCAGTGGCTCTTTGTATTATGTTACATCCATTGATGATGGAACTAGGAAGGTGTGGATTTATTTCCTTAGATAGAAATCTGATGTATTTGAAACTTTTAAAAAATGGAGAAGCTTGGTTGAGAATGAGACGGGTAAAAAGATAGAATGTCTCAGATCTGATAATGGTGGTGAGTATTGTAGCAAAGAGTTTAAAGATTATTGTTCCTCTAATGGTATTTGTAGGCAGAAAACAATTCCAAGGACTCCACAGGAAAATGGAGTGGTTGAGCACATGAATAGAACAATAATGGAGCGTGCTTGGACTATGATATTGCATGATGGGTTGCCTTTAAAAATGTGCGTAGAGACTATAAACACTGTTGTTTATTTAATTAATAAAGGTCTCTCAAATCCTTTGGGTTGTGGTATTCTAGAGGAAGCATGGAAAGGTAAGAAGGTGAGTTATTCTTTTCTCAAAACCTTTGGTTGTGAAGCATTTGCACATGTAGATTTTGAAAATAGATCCAAGCTTGATGCAAAATCAAATAAATCTATGTTTTTTGGATATGGCATTGATGAATTTGGTTATAGGCTTTGGGATTTTGAAAATCAAAAAATTGTGAGAAGTAGGGATGTCATATTCAATGAGAAAGTGTTGTACAAAGATTTGTTGCTGCAGCATGAGAAGAAAGAAAATGATTATGCAGTGTTGGATGATATTCCAAAAAATGATGTTTCAGTGGTTCCTCATGTTGGGAAACAACAACAACAACAAATACCACAAACTCCTGTTAGACGATCTTCAAGGATAAGTAGACCTCTAGAAAGATACTCCTCCTCTTTGTATACTATTTTGTTAACTGATGTCGATGAACTAGAATATTATGATGAAGCTATGCAGGTAGATACCGAGGTTCAGTGGGAGCATGGAATGGAAGAAGAAATGGACTCGCTGAAAAACTAGACTTGGGAATTATGCAAGTTGTTTGCAAGTAAAAAGGCTTTACCAAACAAATGGGTTTATAGGCTGAAAGAGGAGGATGGAGGTAAGAAGATATTTAAAGCCAGATTAGTTGTAAAGGGATTTGCATAGAAAAAGGGTATTGATTTTGATGGTATTTTTTCTCCAGTTGTTAAAATGACTTCTATTCATATTGTCTTAAGTATTGTGGTTGTTGAATATTTTCATTTAGAACAGCTTGATGTTAAAACAACCTTTCTCCATGGTAATTTGGAAGCGGAAATATATGTGGACCATCCATAAGGATTTGAGGTAAAAGGTAAGGAGAAACTAGTGTGCAAATTGAAGAAAAGTTTATATGGCTTGAAGCAAGCACCTCGGCAATGGTACTTGAAATTTGATAGTTTTATGGCTAAGCAAAGCTACAGCTAGTGTAATTCTGAGCATTGTGTTTATTTTAAGAGGCTGGATAATGACAGGTACATTATTTTATGTTTATATGTTGATGAAATACTTGTAGCAGAGTCTAACATGGATCAAATAAGTAAGCTAAAACAACAATTAGCAAAATATTTTGCTATGAAGGATTTGGGGGAAGCAAAACAAATCCTTGGTATGAAAATTTGCAGAGATAGGAAAAACATAAAATTGTTTTTATCTCAGGCTAATTATGTTGAAAAGGTGTTGCATAGATTTCATATGGAGAATGAAAAAGTTGTCAACACACCTTTGCCTAGTCATGTTAAATTGACTAAGGATATGTGTCCAAAGACACAAGAGGAGGAAAAAAAAATGTCCAAGGTACCATATGATTCAGTTGTAGGAAATTTAATGTACATCATGGTATGCACAAGACCAGATATTGCACATGTTGTAGGATTTGTTAGCAGGTATTTGAGTCATCCCGGAGTTGAGCATTGGATATAGATACTAGGCGGAGTACCACAAGTTATGTATTTATAGTTGGTGGCACATCAGTGAGTTGGATTTCTTGATTGCAAAAGGTGGTTGCTTTATCCACCACAGAGGCAGAGTATGTTGCTGCAACATAGGCGGAAAAGGAGTTGATATGGTTGCAACTTTTCATGGATGAGTTGGGAAAACAACAGGCTAGAAATTACTTGTTTACAAATAGCTAGAGTGTTATACATCTTGCAAAGAATTTTTCCTTAAATTCTAAAACAAAGCACATACAGTTGAGATATCATTTCATTCGGTCGGTGTTGGAGGATGGACAGATCAAGCTGGACAAGATACATACATATTTCAATCCAATGGATATGTTTATCAAGGCAGTGACAAGGGAGAAGTTGAGCTCCTCTTCAGCTTTAGTGGCCTTCAAGGTTGAATTCAAGTATAACAGAGTAGTAGGGTCCAAGGTACTTATTTCCAATGGGAGTTGTGATTGCAGCAGTGTCATCTAGGATCAGTCTCCAAGTGGGAGATTGTGTTGGTGTGGAGCCTGATCAGTCTCCAAGTGGGATATTGTTGGTATGTGGCGACTGATCATGCTATATTGTATAGCCCATGGTATATTGTACACCCAAAATCTGGAAGCTTCTAAGCTTGTTAAAAAGGGGTTCGGATGGTGTTACAGTATATGAAAAATGCGATTATTCATAAGATTGTAATAGGTTTTTGCACTGGATAATAAAATCATTGGATGGTTGTAGTTTGGTGGATGTAGCCCGGATTGGGTGAACCACATTAAATTCTCTGCATTATAATTTATTTTGTGTATTTTTAGTTTCTCTGTTTATTAATCAAATTTGCATTTAATTGCTAGATATCTGCCTTTCTAACACTATCAATCCCACCAAACTAGTTTAAATTGTCCTAGATTGTATTGTCTTGGCTCTTGAAGCTATGTAATATTGTGTTGCAATAGTTGTTTGAATACTGACTCAATGGGTTCCCCTAAGGGAGTGAACTTACATTTTTGAAACATCCTCTGTTGTTGCAGACATTGAGTATTTTGGACAGTGTTAGGGGGTTGATTGACAGTGTTAAGCATGTTGGAAAAGGGGTTATGTCATTGCAATGTAATGATCAGTCTTGCTTGTAAATTTTTAGCATCAACTACCCCATCATTGGTAACATTTTTGTTATAAGAAAAAAAAATATTTTTGTCATTGGGGGTGTTTTGCGGAGTTGGATTTTTTTTGGGTGTTTGTGCCTTAAGTTCTCCTTTTTCAATGAGATCTTTTTCTAGTATGACGCCCTTTTCCACTAGTTCTGTAAAGTATGTGCAACAAGGTACCCTCAAGTTACTTCTCAATTTTGGGTTGAGGTTCTCTTGGAACATAGTGACCTTTTTTTTTAGGAATCTCAACAGGACATCGACTAGCTATCATTCTCCATCTCTGGAAGAAAGCTATAAAATTTTCCCCTTCATCTTGTGGATTATGACATAAGGTTGCTTTGTTTATTTCATGGTCAATGTTAAAGGAGAATTTTTCAATGAATTTCTCAACCAGCTTTCCCCATGATTTAATGCCATAGTCAAGACTTGAAAACCACTCTAGTGCAATTCCAATGAGACTTCTTGGAAAGAGTCTCATAAGATAAGTGGGGTTGTAGGCGGCATCTATGCACATCGTGGAAAATTCCCTTATGTTTTTAATTGGATTTCATTTTCCATTGTACTATGGAAATTTTGGTATGACATACCCACGAGGGAAAGGTGTCATGTACAATGATTTATCAAAGGGAAATGGGCATAAATCCTTGTTGAAAAGGTTTTCTTAGTTGACACTACCATGTTATTCATCTGTGTTTCAAGTGCATGCATTTGTGTTTGTAGGACGTCCACTTGAATTAATGATGTGTTAGCTGGATTATTTGGATCTATGTACATGTTTTGGTATCTAGTGTTGGTTGATGGATTTTGATTAAATGTGAGTATGTAAAGTGGGTTTTGATTTGGAATGTTAGTGAAGGTGTTTTGATTCAGAATATGTGTGAATGGGTTTTGACTTGGAATCTATGAGAATGGGTTTTGACTTCAAATTTGTGAGAATGGATTCTAATTACCATATTGGAAAGAGGGTATGCCTCTTGTTTGTGCAGCCTTTGGTATAGTACTAGCGACATGAACACTAACTATAGCTATTGTCTGTGGTATGGTTTTGGTGACATTGACACTTGGTGTAGGACCTAATGTTTTAGATCTTTTATTCTCAACAAGAGGACTAAAGGAAGTAGACGATGATGCCCCTACAGTGTAATTAAAACTTGGTGTCATGCCAGATGTACCAAATGGAGATCTATGGACTCTCGTACTCTGTGTAGGTATGCTAGATGGTATGGTTGTATTTACCTGAGGTATAGTGGTACTATTAGTCGTTGTGTTTGTCCCTTGGGTAGGTTGAGTTTGTAAGGTGTTAATATGAAATCATGTAGGTAAGGTAGCACCTTCAGCTAGAAATTTGGCTAAGTATCATTTACGATCATTTGCTAGGTACTCATCTACAAAAGAGGCAAACTCAAGGTCTTGTGTAGAAGCCTCTATGTCTTCCGCTCTAATGTGTCCTTGAGTGTCTCTAGTGGTGAATTTGTCTAACAAATTTTTGTGAAGTCTCGATGAAGATGTCCCCTAAAAGGGGTTTGAGAACGGATTGATGAATTCATTTGGGTTTGACATCTTTTCTCTCTCTTTTCTCTTAGATCTGGTTTCAACCATGTAAGATAAGCTCAATATACGAGGAATGCAAAACTACGTCTATGGATAGTATGACTCTAGTCTATATTTTTGGGATTTTTTGGATGCAAATAAGGAATCTATGCAATGATATTTTTGGTATTTTCTATACAAATAAGGTATGTCTAAGATGATGCTAGTCTAGGATGACAGTATCTAAATATGCAAAGTCTAAGCAAGCTTCTAAGGTAATCAATTTTTTGAACCATGAGACGAGGTTACCAACTACCTAAAGTCTAACCAAGGTTTCAATTTAGTTATATCAAGGAACCTACATAGGACTAGGATCAAAGATAAGGTGAGCTCCCTAACTAGACTAATGAGCTAGGAGGACTCATTGTAGGACAAAAGATATGATGATGGGACTAGGTTCAATGACAAATTTTGTTGATGCTATGTTTTTTCCAAAGTGTAGAAAGTGGACCTATTCTAAAGTTTGTAAAAGTGACTTTCCTAAAATTTTGATCTAAAGATAATATATACCCTAAGATGAAACTAAAACTTGAAACTAGGGAAACTATAGTAATGACCAAATGATACCTAAAGGATACAAAATTGAGCAAATCATTTCAGGTTTTTGTTCAAAGACTAATGTGAAAAGACAGATCAAAGACTGGTATGACTATGTCAACTAGACTATTACTGAATTCTGGTTTTCAGGCAATCAAGCAGATGCATTGTAGAATTTGACAATTGCAGTCTTGTTTATTAGTTGCGGGTTTCTAGTAATTTCAGACTTTGGTATCAAATAGATGTGACTTCATTTACAACAAATGCGACTTGAGATAGCAATTGTGACTCAGGACTATTCAGATGTGGGTTTCCTAAACTTTGACTATATTAGTAAAAGAAGGTTGTTTCTGCGATAGGGTAAAATGTGTCATTCCAGACTGCAAATAAAGCTCACCTAGTCAAATGTGTTACAAAAGGTATCAATTGTGGTTTTCTAGTAACAAGGTGTTGTGACAGATGCGGTGTAAGACTAAACAGATGTGATTTTTTCTGATAGATGTGACTCAAGTTTAAACAAATGTGACGCTAAACAAAGTAGACTCAATTTCTGACATATGTGACTCTAAAGAAAAATTATGACTCTCTGGTGAACAGTTGCGACTCTATTGATAGTTGCAGTTTTCCAGTGAATTTTGATATAAAACTGACGCTATTTCATGATCAAGTTTTGGAAAACAAAGACAATCATAAGACAATGTGTTTTTAGTTTGATTTTGACTCAAAGAACGTTTAATTTGACAACAAACAAGCACATCCTAGGCTATGTAGGACAGTATTTATTGAGTTCTCACTTGGTTTCTCAGCTATGCTTATTCAAGGCAGATGATTAGTAGCTTGATCCCACTGGCTCCCCTCCATGGCTTAACACTTCATTCAGGGCAACCAAGCTACAGTACCCATGAACAATACCCATGGCATGGGAATTCTGTAACATCTAGGAAATACAATGAAAGGTTAAAATCAAACACTCAATGCGATCAAACTCTAATGCAATCTAAATTCAAAGAACAAATAACAAAGGAAACAAGCTAAAACATAAAACAATCTCACAAAGATTGATGTAACTCCATGGATAACCTCTGTTGCCCTTCTCCATTTCATCTTTTGTAGTGTACTTTCCCTCATATTTTCAATGATTGTGCAAGCATAGCCTAAGGATTGTGATAATAACAAAACATCGAAGATTTAAGATAATTGCTCCAAAAGTCACAATATTTTGGGAGATTGAAATGATAAAAGATGGATCAATTTATAGAAAATTGATCATTCGAGTGACAAGTCAGGATCGAAAGATCGAAAAACGGTTGAGAAGATTAGACATGCATTATGATAACTGTTAGTAGTGACATGAGTGATACCAATTAGAAATAGAAATAAATATTAAAAATGATTTAATCTTCAAGTTTGGTATTCAAAAATAGAAGAATAGTCTTTGCATGGCAAAGATAAAGATAGGATTAAAGCAATGCTTTATTCGAACGCACGCACAATATTTAATTAATTAAATAAAGATATTTAACTAATATGCATGTACACGCAAACGAGTTAGAACTAGATGATTGAATGATTTGACAAATAGATTACTCATGAAAGCAACTCAGACATTAAATTAGGAGTTAACCGACCGATTTAAATAGATCTTGAGTCAAATCGGAGTGAATACTTAGATAACTTACACAATTATCTAAATATAGAGGAATGCGTTAAAATAGTTTTTTTACGAATTAAATGATTTATTTAATTTGATATTTGATATTTGAAGAATAATTAAATAAATAAGATTTATTTAATTAAGTGACGAAGGGGTTAAATGAATAATTAATTAAATAAATAATTTATTTAATTATAGTTGACATATGATAAAGGGTAAATTAAATAAGAATTTATTTAATTTGACAACAAGGATAAGGTTAATTAGTAACATAATTAAATAAAAAGGGTTTATTTAATTAATCAGATAGAATAAAGAAAATGAGAATTAATTAAATAATTAAGATTATTTAATTAATAGATGAATTAAGGTTAAGGTAAATTAATTAAATAAATAGATTTATATAATTAATAAAGAAATGAAGAACTTTAGAGAATAATTAAATAATTGACATTATTTAATCATGACCATGGAAATATGAATTATGAAGAAATTGAAGTCATAGGCTTAGACCAGATTTCAATGTCTACAAGGTTCACAATCTTTCTTCAAAAGGACATAGGACTGCCCTTTTACCACTCTCATCTTTCCACTAAATTTTCCTCAACCAAGCACACAGGACTATCCTTGCAAACTTTCCTCTTTCTTTCACAATTCATCCTTGACCTTCTCTGACCAATCATCTTCTCAACTACTCCCATCAGTGAAGTACTCTTCAAGTTGCAAACTCAAGTGCTTCTTCAAACAGGTATCCATTTGTTTCTTACTACCTCACCACACAACTCAACAAACTTCCTTGCCTCACCTAGGTGTCTCTGCTTTTCTCTCCCTATTCTTTTGGAAACCATCAGCCAAGTTCTTTCTTAACCTGCACACAACCACAAACTCACAAAAAACAAACTTTCTCTACAACTTAGATGGATCAAGCACCTACAACCAACTTATCATAATCAATTAGCTCTAATACCAATTGATGCAAGGGAATCTACCAAAAACCAAAACTCAATAGGGTACATATGACCCAAACACATTTGGAGAAGATCAAATTAAACAAGCAACTTTGCTTCACTTAACTTTCATCAAAATTCCACACAATTTCCCTTGACTCTTCAATTCTACAAAGCCTTAAAACAACACAACTTTGATCTACATCTTTACCAAACTTAAATACAGATTCACCTTCATCAAATTGATTGAGATCAAACACAATCCTAATTTGAACCTCTGAAAACAATCCAACTATTCCATCATGCATCAAATCACTTTTCAATAAAACTACTTCATAATGCAAAATGTCAACAAACTATGCATTCATGAAACAAAACTATCACCATACTTCCAAGACCATGTATTCATCATATTTTTGATTAAATAAACCACCATTATTCCTCCATAACACCATACTAATGGATTTCCCAATTCCTGTAGTCAAGTCACCTTTTTGTACATAGATTCCTCATTGCTACAAATACTAAAACAACCAATCTACTTTCTAAGACCCTGTCCAAGCTTATAGACTTCTTTGACAACATCAATGAGATAGATTCAAACCAAAATCAGACATTCACATCACTTTTTTAGCAGATTTCTACTTTCTATGCAATCTATGCACCATTTACCAATTAGGTCTCCACACTCTAAATCGGGTGAAACCCACAAACCCTATTTGATTTCCAAGAACCCAAATACATATTTTGAGGCCCATTGTTTCCAACTAAACATATCACAAATTTAGTTACTATTGTTTTAGAAAGAATAAGAAAATAATTGACTGTCCACTGGAATTAGCCTCAAATTAGGCCTAATTTACAAAGAAAGTGCTTTTAGATCACCACCAAAACACAAAATGACTTCAAAAAATCTTTTATTATGTCTCAAAACTTAAGACTCATCAACTTTTGGGGGCAAAAAAATCTCAAATAAGGGTTGAACCATAAAACCCTTGATTATAGGCTCTATAACACAAAGTAAGTGAGGGTTTATTGAAAATAACCTTTCCAAACCTTACACCAACCTGCCACCACCTCAATCTTGTTTAATTATGTTTTCACATACAAAATACACTATTTTCCAAACTTCTCTAATTCCCTTTCTTCATTCCATAACTTGTGACACCCCTTTTTTGCATGGAAAACATAGATTTTATGTGAGGACAACAACCTTAGCTCAATATTTTCACTTCCTACAACAACACGCACACTCCCACAACAACGAAAAAACTAAAAAATCTTCCTAATATCCCATTCCACTGATCCATTACACCTACATCAATGGAATGGTAGGTTAGCTTCTTAAAAAACTCTCAAAACATATTTTTGTATTTGGTCTTTAAATAAACTTAAAACTTAATGAAAACCCTTAAAATTGACTTACAGTGAATAAAAAACACTATCCTTCCTAATACAATGAAAATCAAGGCCTTGAATAGCTATATAGGCCATACAAATTTTGAAACTAGAGAGAAAAAAAACTCAGAAAATTGCAGAATAGTGAGTTTTATTTCAAAATTTGTTTCCAATATTACAAGTACTCCTCTTGCTCACCCCCAAAATTATTTATATGATTTTTCCCAACCATTAACTGACTCTTCAACTACTTCTACCGACCTATCTCTTAAAATTTCTCAAAAAGACTCAACTTCTGCATTGGCAACTTTTAGCATTTTTTGCAATTTTGCTTTTTCCATCCTTTTGACCACCTAGTGACCTATTTATGACCTCAAATATATTATGTATGACCCTTCATGACTTTATTAAATATGTTTACATGATTTTACATTGCTTTACAATTGAAATGCAAAATTTTCCTTTTCAAGGCATTCATTAAATAGGGTGCCCCTGCACCACAATTAAATTGTGCTCCTCTTTTCGCTTAACTGATTAAATTAGAATATCTATTTAATTAATTGCATAATTTTCATCTATTAACTTGATTGACCTAATTAGGTTAATTCATCCCCTTTCATGCTAACATCTCATCCTATTAAATTGAATAAATCAAATTATTTAATTTAATCTCTAAAGTCTTCTTATTTAATTAACCTTAAGTTATTTAATTAAATATCATATCACATCCCCCTTTTCATTAAATAATTTTATTTAATGAATATCATATAATTCCCCTAATTTTCATAATTATAACCTTATTTAATTATCAGATTACTAATTAAATCTAATCCTCCCCCTTGCAAGGGAATTTTCCTCCTTTGAACATTCCTCCAAAAAGGGAATATTTTCATGGAATATTCCTTCCCCTTTTGCAAAATTAAATTTGGTTTTAATTAACTAAATATCTAATTTCCCTCACCTATGAGAATACTCTCTTTCTTCACTCATTTGAAAAAGAGAATATTCTTTTTTGAAACAAACTTTCAACAATACTTCTTGTGCAAGTTTTGAAAGTGTGTTTGTTTGGATGAATGTAATCTCTTGATTAAATTTCATCTTGCATTCTTAACCCTTGATGGGAATCCATGATGCATGCTTCCATCTTCCTTCCATTTTGACAGTTGATTAATCCTTTTATTCTTGGCCATCAGTTTCATTTTACCTATTATATAAATAGAGCTTGCTTCTATTGAATAGGGATCCATCTTTTAAGAGAAAACTTATGCTATTAAAATCACTTTCATCTTGCATCCATATTTTTTGTTTTAAAAGGAATTTTAGGTTAATTTCTTACATCATATTAGCTTATATTCCATTAATGTCTTCCATGATAACATAGGTGCATCCATTTAGCATGTTTGAAAATTAGGGTTTTATCTTTTGAGCTTAAACTCCATTTAGAATAGCTTTGTATACACCCATATCGACCATCTTAGCATAAATCATGTTAAAATAGCTTTCATCATGTTAATTTAGCTTTTTCATCACATTTTTATTACATCTCTCATCGGTTTTGTCGATTCTCTTAAATAGAATCAATTGAAACAAGCTCATTATCCAGGGGATTGGGAAATGGTCACCATTCCACACCAATGCGACACCACTCCCCCAATAGGATAAGTTTTAATGGATTAGAATAGGTGTTTTTGAAGCTATCGTATTTTAATATGTTATTTTTAATGGATTCTTAGTTTAGTTTACACTGAATGATTTTATTGGGACTAATGCATAGTGACTTGATTATACTTTGAATCCCCATAGATCAAGTATAGTTTTCCTTGGCCCACACTACACTTTTCAATCACAATAAGCATCATTAAATTATTTTAAAAGTAATTTCACCATAATGCATATTCATACATTTCATTCATCCATTGAACATCATCAAGATATAATCATATATTAAAAACATATTTACTCATAAAATTAATAGTATTTGGTAAATAAAAAATGGGGTATAACATATCCTCCCCCTTAAGAATCATCATCCCCAATGATTTAAAGTATAAAAACATAACAAGATTTGTTTCTAAGAACTTTCAAAATCTTCAACAATATGAGGAAATCTTTGCTTGATCTCATGATAGTCTTCCCACATAGCAGGGTCTTTTGCATACTAGTCCCATTGGACCTTGCACTGAAGGACCTCTCTATTACATAGGCAAAGCCTAAATTTTTCAAGCACTTTGAGAGGCTTTATCATTACCACTCCTCGATCTTACACCTATAAATCATTCCAATCAATAATTTGATTACCACCTAGTATATACTTTTAAGGTATGACACATGAAAGACATTTTATGTATTGGCAATAAAGTAATTATGTACGCAACTGGGTTGAATTCTTTAAGAACCTCGAAGGGACCTACATAACATGGAGCTTTTTTGGATGAATTTTCAAACTTAATCAAAATATAATGAAATTTTACCCTGACAAAACCTTCTCTCCTATAGAGAAATGTCTTGGCACTCGCTTAGCATTTACATAACTCTTTTTCCTATCATTTGTTTCCACTAACCTTTTCTTTATTAAATTAACCTACTCCTCCATTTCTTATAGCATCTTTGGACCAAGAATAATCCTATCTTCTATCTTATCCCAGCTTATAGGAGTTCGACATTGTCTTCCATATAATGCTTCAAATGGAGCCATCTTCGTAGCAAAATAATAAGAATTGTTGTATACAAATTCCACCAGTGGTAAATAATCTTCCCACTTGTATTGTTGATCCATGCAATACATTATTAGTAGATCCTCCAATATTTGTTTTACCCTTTTTGTCTGAGCATCGATCTTGATGTGATAGGTTGAACTTATCTTCAACTGAGTCCCAAGTGAGAAAAATAGGGTTTTCCAAAACCTTGATGTTACACAAGCATCCCTATCTGAGATAATCTTCTTAGGAACACCATGAAACCTAAACACTTCCTACATGAACTTGAAATATATGACGGGTGCCCCATTTTTCAAGTTTCTTGGTATAAAATGGGCTACCTTGGTGAGCTTTTCCACCACTACTAAGATAGCATTATGCTTATTCCTTGACATAGGAAGACCTTGTATAAATCCATACTAATGATTTTTCATTAGCTCTCTAGAATTTCATGAGGATATAACAGTCCTTTTGAGTGATGATGTTGTACCTTCACCCTCTGGTACTCTAGAAAACTTGTTACAAACCTTGCAACATCCCTCTTCATTCCTTTCCAAAAATATAATGGCTTCACATCAACTGATAGCTTTATCACTCCAAGATGTCCTGAATATGGTGTAGAATGAGCTTCCTTCCACACTGTATTCCTTAACTTTATGGAGTTTCATACATACATCCTTCCTCTAAATATTAGTATTCCATCTGGTTCAAAATGGAACCCATCATAACTTGAAGCTTGAGGATTTTCCATGATATCTTGTTTGACTTTCTCATAATACTGATCACCCTTGTACTTCTACAATACTTTATTCTTGAAATCAGAATGGATTCATATCATTGAGGAGATATGTGTCCTTCAACTTAGGGCATCTACAACTCAATTTTCATTTCCCTTTATATAGTTGATTTTAAAATGATAATCTGATATCAACTCAAGCCATCTCCTCTATTAAGCATTCAGATTTGGTTGGGTAAACAAGTACCTTAGACCATGATGATTGATCTTTAGCTCCAATTTTTTCCCAAGAAAATAATGTCTCCATATTTGTAATACATGAACAACTATTACTAGCTCTAGATCATGTAGAGCATAGTTTTGTTCATATGGATTCAACTTCCTAGACTCATAGGCAATAACATGCCCTTCCTACATTAATACCCCTCCTAGTCCTTCTCTCAAAGCATCGATAATGAAAACACAATCAACTTCTGGATCCGGTACCTTAAGAACTTGAGCCATAGTTAACTTCTCCTTCAATTGGAAAAATGCCCCTTGACATTTTTTTGACCACTCAAACTTTTTCCCTTTCCTTTACAATGATGTAATGGGAAAAACTATTTTAGAAAAGTTAGCTACAAAAATTTTATAGTATCTAGCCAAGCCCGTGAAGCTATGAACTTTGTGCACATTCTTTGGTACATGCCACTCTAAAGCAGCTTTATTTTTTATGGATCAACTTCAATTCCCTCTATTGATATTACATGACCCAAATATTGTACTTTCTTTTGGAAGAAGGTACATTTTGAAAGCTTACCATAAATTTTATGTTCCCTTAGACATTGGATAATAATGCACAAATGTTGGAGATGTTCTTCCACATTCTTAGAATAAATTAGAAAGTCATCTAAGAATACTAGCAAAAACTTATCCAAACAATCCTTGAACACATTGTTCATTAGGTTCATGAATGTTGATAGCACATTCATCAGTCCAAAGGGTAAGGTTGTGAACTCATAATGTTCATACCTTGCTCATTGTTTTATGGATGTCTTCATCCTTGAGCCTTAGCTAATGGTAACCCGATCATAGATCGATATTTGAAAATATTGTTGCCACACTCATCTGATCAAAAATATTATCGATGCATGGTAAGGGATACTTATTCTTTTATTGTTGCTTTGTTGTGCATATGATAAACTATACATAAGTGTAGTGTACCATCCTACTTCTTGACGAAGATCACTAGTGCTTCCCAAGGTGATACACTGGATCTAATTAATCCCTTAGAAATTTTTGTAGTTAAGCCTTTAAATCCATCAAAATAGTTGTGGCCATTCTATATGGATTCTTGGATATAGGTTCAAAACCTAGAACTATATCTATAAAGAAGTAAAATTCTCTTTTAGGAGGTAACCTAGGTAATTCATTTGGGAATACATCCTCAAAGTCCCTTAAAATAGGATACTTCTCCATGTCTAATGTCTCTTGTTCCATTATTTCCCCTTCTTAAGCCTCTTGAAGATTTTTGGATTCATAGTACATCAAGTCATCTTGAAAGATGAACTATTTGTAATCATCCATCCTCTCCATCTTAACTACAAAAATTTGACAACCCTTTTTCTTGGCTCTCTTCAACTTAATGATGGAAATTTATCGTAACTTTACTTGTCCAGGTGCACCTTGCAAGTACACTCTATTTTTTAGGTCGCCTAAACACTCTACTATTTTGGCATAATAGTCGACCTTGGCTCTATACCTCCATAACCAATTTAACCCTAGAATAACATCATATTATCCTAAGGGGGATATGTATAGATTTAATTCCATTGAGAAACTTAGAAGTTCAATCCTAGCCTCAAATAGAAACTACTCTACCTTTTCTCTTGTCTGGTTTGCATATTCTATAGACCATGAATTTTCCATATAACAACTTTCCTATATAACTTTCTTTCTAATTTTGGAGAAATAAAACATTTAGTAGTACCAATTTATCTTAAAATTGAAATTGGTATACCAATTAAAGTACCTAGAGTCTTAATTGGAGTAATTTGGTACTCCACTTGACGATTATCTAGTGTTGCATGAATCCTCTACTGGAATGTTGCTTATTGGAAAGGTATAGGATTCTCATGATATTGCATCCCCCATGTCTTGTTAGGAAACTCGTTTGTGTAATGATCACCACGATAAGAGAAACATCCCCCTGGAGGCCCTCACCTTTTTAAAGGCTTCCCAGAGTTATCTTCACTCCTCTTGGGGTTGTTGTTGTTATTATTCCTACGGTCACCCCTAGCCTCATTTTGATTAGTTTGGAACCCTTTATCCCCTTTCTTCTTGAAGTCTTGATGGTCACCCTTCTTCTTAAATGTTTGGGTGGATTGTGACCAGTTAAACTTCTTATGACTCTTCTCTTTCTATGTAGAAATAGACCTAAACTTTTGTTCCTGATTTATGGCCTTCTTGTACACTTGGTCCATGGTGGTAGGACCACTTACATCCACTTCTCCTTTGATTTTTTTATTGAGTACCATAATCAATTTCTTGATTCAAAACCTCTCATCCTTATGGTACTAAGGTATTTACTTTAGAAGGCAAGTAAACTTTTCCCAATATTCATTGATAGTAGAATTTCCCTACCTCAAGTTCAGGAAATCCATCAATTTTTGATTGAGTACAACTATGGTAACCATCGTTATAGAATATCACCACAAACTCACCCCAAGTCAAGCTTAGTGAGCTAAGACCTAGCTCCATCTTCTTATTCATCTACCAAGTGGATGCTTCTCTAGATAATTGAAATTATCCCCACATGACCTTAGTTACTTCAAAATAATTCCTTATCTCAAAGTACCTTTCCATTTCCATGATCCCTAACTCAATGGCATCTCCACTCATGGCTCCTTCAAACTTGGGAGAAGTGACCTTTTTCATATCTCTAGAAATTTATTGGGCTATTTGATTTCTTTTACCCATTTTGGATCTTGACTTCAATTCATCTTCCCCATGCTCACTTAGGGTAGTACAGTCATTTGTGTTCTCATCCTATCCTTCTTGAGAGTCCTCCTACTCAGTTCTACCCTAACCCCTAACCTCTTGCTCGAGGTTTCCAATCCTTTCTTTTGCCTCATTAAGCATAGTCATTATTTGATCTAGATTGGATTTAGAGTTACCTAAGGTTGACCCACTTCCTAGATTTCTCTGGGGTTAGTTCTAGTTTGAACCATGCTTGAAGATAGTATTCCACTCTAATTTTTCATTTATAATATACAATTAGTTCCTTTAATTTTTCATATAACATTTAAAAAATTTAACATTCATTCACATTCAACAAAGCAGATGAGAGAAATATTTACACAAGTTTTCAATCCTTTCATTTATTATAATACTAAGGATTCCAATCATCCTTATTTAATACATGGTTATACATAGGATGACTTATTCATCGTGGTTGAGGGGAGTATATCCCTTAGATTCAATATAAAAAAAAATTACAATTATCTTAGGAGATGAGGGCACACATGAGTCCCTCCTAATCAAAGGGGAGCTAGCATTCCATTTAGTCGGCATGTCTCTTGAGAGAGATAATTGGTTAGACTCGGTTGTGGAAATAGAAGCTATGGACTTGGCTACATCCTACATCTTCTTCTTCTCTAGTTTAATGTGTGACATTGTATTATTGAGATTCTCAAAATATCCATGCCATTTCTCTCCAAAATGGTTGGTTCCATCTATGGTTTTCACTATGGCCTCTCATTCTTTCCTGGCCCTTGTAGCGCTCATTGCCAATCATTGATTTCCTAGCAGTCATATTGAGTTGTACTATCTTGGCACAAGAATTCCAAACATTAGCTAGTGATAATGTCAGAAAATAGGCTAGAATAATGAGATCATAGATCCTAGTGTTGAACCTAGTAGCTCTGATACCAAATGTAACATACTCAATTTTTACTCTATTATTTTCACCTAATTTTTAACTCATGAAGTGAATAATTCAAGTTTCCAAAGATAGGAAATGACATTTCTTTTTCAATAACATAATTTCATGTTGCATAAATAATTTCACATAACATTGCATAGATGAAATAACATAACATAATTCTAAGTAAATGAAACTCATCTTTTCAAATATAGATTACAATAGATTCATGATCATATATTCAATTTCATAACTTACAAGTGATCAAATTCAAGGTACCCTTATCTGGGTTACACTTATTTTGTTTCATAAGTCTCGATCGTTGTTTGCAAGAAGGAGAGCATCACCCAAGCACTTTACCTCCAACCAAGAACCAACGGTCCCCTGCACACCTTCCTAACTGGAAGTGGCCCTGCCCTTCGATGAAGAGTATGGTATAGGAACCCCTAGTATTTCCTATATGAGTATCCAATTTTATGTGCTACATAACAAGTACAGTCATACAACTATGGATACCTTCCAACTATGCATGAGACTAATAACAAGCTATGCAAACCTAGATCACAGTGAACTGACAAAAGTGTAAGCAGTTAATTCTACACTTACTTTGGCCAAAGTTGAATGAATATAATCAATGCACTTTCTAAGGAAGTAGTGCCATAAGTTCACCCACCTCTAACTCGACCTAGACACCCTACCGACCTGTGGTTAACACTTCTCTCGGTTTGACCCAAAGGTTAACTATCATAAACAAGATCTCTTTCAAAGGTGATGGCAATCTAATGTTGATTTATCTTACCAAATAGGTTTGACTCATTTCTCTTGAATACCCTGTTACATACTTGTACCCATCTAGGTCTAGCAACTGCCTCTTATTCAACCTTCCACTAAAGCTCTCTTTCTCTCTCATGCATATATAAATAATAATTCAGAATCACATAATGCAACATAATATAACAATGTAATTTAAGAAAACTACTTAATGTATACCCATTTGATTCCCTAATCCAGCTTATTCTCTTTATATTTTTAAATTATCTCTATGCATAAATAATTAAGTTATTCGTACATGCACTCACATACCTTTCTAATAGCCATGACTTGCACATAACAATGGCACAAGCAACTCAGACAAATAAAAAGCTTTGATTCAAAATTAGAAAGAGAAGAAAAGAGAGTTATTTTAATCATGATTGGATTAAAATAGCTCGACTCAAATTCTTGATACTTCTTGCTTCAAATCTGCACTATGACCCAACCTTAACCTTTGGCCTTCTCAACTTTCATCTCTCAACTCAACTCTTGCATTTCTTCCTTGCTTCTAAATTGTTAACTACAACTACCAAGCAATGTATAACTAAAACTAACAACCTTTCCTCACTTCTTTGAAAAATTGAAATACAAATTTGAAATTCTCTTTGCATAAAACTTTGAACACTCTCATCAGAAACTTACGAATGCACTATACTCCATAATATCAAAATGAATGAGCAACCAAATGATGAGAATTTTCCCTATATTTATACTAAAAATGAATAGAAAGCAGTTGCAAAAAGGAAGCTTCATTAATTCAAATGATACCACCACTCAAAAATTAGCTTGACTCAACCTCATTTGAATGTCATGGCTTGAAATTGAATTAGTCTATATTTCCACTAATCCCACATTTGAGTTTGTAGTTTTAGAACTATGAATATTCAATTGCAAAGATAGCAAAAATCAATTGACTACCTACTCTCAACTTTTGTGGCTAGGCTAGGTGCTACCATATGGAGTTGTTGGTATTTTATTGCTACAAGAAAAATTCTTCTATCTGGCATGTTGAAATCTAAGTTGATGTAAAAGGGGTTCTCAACAACCCTCTTTTCTGAAGAAAAAAAAAAAAACATTCAAACAACCTCAACAGTGCATACAAATTAGTAGCAAAGTTTCATGACATTAATTGAAGTTTGCAACAAAACAAGTTCTCATTATGAAAATATGATTACACAATCATTTCTAGTCATCAAATAGCTTATGGGAAGCAACATATTCCCCTTACATAATCTAAAATGAACTACAACAAAAATCAACCAATGTGCTCTGTGAGCACCTCAAAATTTGCACCTTTCTCCTGCAATCATTCACCTGAAACCCTTCTACCTTCAACAATGGATCCTTCAATATTCAATGGTTTTCATCATCCTATCAACCTACAACAAAAATTTTCCAAACCCCCTTAGATAATTCCATGCCAAGCTCTCCTTTTCTCCAATACTTGCAGCCCCAAATGAATGTCAAAAACATGCAACAAAAACCCTCTCCAAAAATCAAAAATCTAAATTTTTCCCTCCAATAAGAAAATCCACGACCCCGTCCTCATAACGGGTTGTTTCCACAAAGGAAAAATCAATAAATGATATTTAATTTCATTTTTTAACTCCCACAAACCCAATGCCCAAGTTTGTTTTTTCTGATTTTTCCAAAAATGCCACTACACCTCCACTATCTCCACTTGCTTAATTGCATAACAAAAATGATTTTTATTTAATTAAATATAATTATTTTCTTAATAAAATTATCCTCCTAACATGAAATGAAAATAAAAATTTGAAATTTGAGTTTTTTTTAGTTGATGCATGATTGCTAGCAACTATGGATGCTCCTGCATCAGAAACCCATGGTAGAAAGTTTGTGAGCATAGGCTCACAAAATGGAGTTGAGTAGTAGAACTACTCTTTCAAGTTGCAAGAAACTTGCAGCATACTCAATTGTTGGAATTGGTACCTTTGATAGTTTATTTTTCTCCTCTTCCAACACTTAGTTGGAACAAGTAACTTCCTCCTCTAATAACCCTACTCTTTACTCCTCTCCCTTGATGTGGAATCGGCTCCACCATCACCTGACAACCTCCTCCAAGTATATCTCGCATTCTCCTCCAATCTTGTGGGGTTCAACCCACCAAAGTTCATCCACCTCCACCAAATTTCCCCTACACTTAACTCTACAACACCATACAAACCCTTCTTTGCATACCAATCATCTCTAACAAACTCTAACTGAGTCATATCATCTACATTCACTAACTCATCCATCTCAAGATAAAAATCATATTTATTAAGTACATTAAGAAAATATTTTACCTTCTCATCACCTGTTGCAACTTCAATTTTATTCTCTTATTTCATGCCTTTAATAAGACATGCAACTATATCACTTCCTTGTCCTATAACCAATGCATCACACTCTTCTTCCATTATTGCAATCCTTTCATCTACACAAAATCCACTTTCATCTTCATCATAAAGTGAAAAATATTGGGTATTGCCTCTTTTTCTACAATCTTTTTCTCACCACTATCTACTACCATATTTTTTTATCTTGACTCTCAGCTACAATTTCATTTTTCACTATCTTTAAATGCTCCAAAGGGCACTCATCTACTACTGCAACATCATTTTTCTCTTCAATTGCTATACCTTTTTTTTCCTCTAAACCTTTGTTATACCTTTCTCACCATCTTCCTTCATGTTATTCTCAAAGTATACTTTTGTAATATTTTTTCCATCCTATTCACCTACATACACAACTATGATTAAATTGTTGCATTTATTCTTCAACATTTCATCAATCACTTTCCACACACTCTCAATATGCAACCTCTCAAGTATAGACTTCCTCACATTCAGCGATCGGTCTACACACCACACACACTCCACCAACAGGTCTTGGTGCAAACTGATGAGTCCAATTAATGGATCGATTTTGATAGGGTTTATCATATATTTTCTTTTGTTACTATAGACTTTGGCACCTGATTATTGACATTCTCCATTTTATTTCCTTAAATCCATAAACTTTGGGCATGAACTTATCCTTGTGAATTTTAATGACATTAATATGCTATGTGAATTATCTATGTTAATTTTACATGTGGTTGAATGGATGTTATTTTAAGTTAATTATGGATGTGCAATTGTTTGTGTGTGCTAATGTAAATGAAGCTTGCAAAGTGGAAGAAACTCCTTCCAGCTGGTCGGTTGCTAAGGAAGTCAAAAAAATGGTCATTAAGAGGTCAAAAGAAGGAAAACTCTCAATGGAGGGAAATTTCTAGCTCGAATGAAAGATTGTAACTACCTTTTAATGGTCATGTTTGTTAGTTGAGAAAATCTAGGGAGTATGTTGTGTTGGATTCTCATTGGGGCAAGTCTACTTTGACCAAATCTGGCACATGCATAACTTTCTCCCTCTCTTTTCCATGCTTTCAATAAAATGGCATCCTCCTATTTTGTTGGAGTCAACTGCCTAGGTAGTTAGGGTTAATTCAAAAAAAATTCCTCTATAAATAATGGTTAGATGCCCCTTTTCATAAGGTTGGATGTTTTGAGATTGTACTTGCATTTTTAGTTTAAGTAATACAGTCATATTGTTGATACGTTGTAATCATGCTTTCAAGGAATAAAATGATATTATGATTTGTTGCATCTGAGTTAGCTTAAGGAAGACTCACTCAAGGGGGGCCACTTGGTGAGAATTCCATCTATTTATTTTAAAAGTTATTTTTTTGTTCAGTAATTAGTTTCGGTTTCAACAGTTGTCTATTTCTGCAGCCACTGGAACTCTATTTTGTGACTGTTCCTATAGCCACTAGAACTCTGTTTTGTGATTTTTCCTACAACGAAGGAAGACAGAGTAGTTTCCTAACTATTTGCTGATATTTCTATTTCTCTCATCCATTTTTAGCCCAGTTGTTGATGCTCAGTGTAGTTTTTGATTCATGTTCAATGCTTATGTTAATTTATTTCCAGCATTTTATTTTTAGTATTATTTCTTTTCTATTTTAAGGATGACTGCAGTAGAGTCTTGGTGCACATAGAGTGCTAACCCATTTCAATTTTACATCCCTAGGTTGACAATGAAATGCACCTTCATGATGAGTAAGATAGCTACTTAGTGCAGATGCCTAATCTCTAAGTTACAGCTCTCAAGGCTTAGTTATTGAACCATTAGAGGAGACCAACACAAACTTCCTCCAATCGGTGCTTCTGCCTACACACTAAGGAGTGCTAGATCTAATACCACTAATGAAATAGGGGTTCTCAACAACCCTCTTTTCTAAAAATAAACATTCAAACAACCTCAACAGTGCATACAAATCAACAACAAAGTTTCATGACATTAATTGAAGTTTTCAACAAAACATCTTCTCATTATGAAAATTTGATTACAGAATCATTTTCAGTCATCAAATGAATAATGGGTAGCAACATATTCTCCTTACATAATCTGAAATAAAACTCAAAATGATCTACAAAAAAAAAGCAACCAATGTGCTCCATGAGCACCTCAAAATTTGCACCTTTCTCCTACAATCATTCACTTGAAACCCTTCCACCTTCAAAAATGGATCCTTCAATATTTAATGGCTGCCATCATCCTCTCAACTTGAAAAAAAAATCTTCCAAACCCCCTCAAATAATTCCATGCCAAGCTCTCCCTTTCTCCAAAACTTGCAGCCCCAAATGAATGTCAAAAACATGCAACAAAAACCTTCTCCAAAAATCAAAAATCTGAATTTTTCCCTCCAATAAGAAAAGCCACAACCCCATCCTCATAATGGGTTTTTTCCACAAAGGAAAAATCAATAAATTATTTTTAGTTCCATTTTGTAACTCCCACAAACCTAATGCCCAAGTTTGTTTTTTCTTATTTTTCCAAAAATGCCACTACACCTCCACTATCTCCACTTGCTAAATTGCATTAAAAAAATCATTTTTATTTAATTAAATATAATTATTATCAATTTAATAAAATTATCCTCCTAACATGAAATGCAAATAAAATTTTGAATTTTGAATTTTTTTTGGTTGATGCAAGATTGCTAGCAACTATGGATGCTCCTGCATCACAAGTTCAATTCAAACTCTATTCCCAACCTTTTGCCCAAGTCATGGGCTTGCAACTTTATAGCATTACATGCATTCTTCAATTCAAAATGCCACCTTAACATGGCTATTTTAAAAATGCAAATTACTCAACCACCTTCATGGAAGTCATAACATTCATTATATGCATAATGTGGTGCCAGTCAATGGCAACCCTTTAATGGTTTGCAACAGCCATTCAAACTTCTTTAAGCATTACCTTCACATTGCATAACTACCATTGAATATTTCTATCAATTATATTAACTTTAATAATATATATTATAATATATACACAATAATATATATATATATATATATATATATATATATATATATATATATATATATATATATATATATATATATTCCATTTGAATGCATGCATATATATTATGTATATACACATGATTATACATAGATATTATTATCTACATATATTCATAACTACATAAATAGATATATATGTGGCATTATATTCTATATATATTGTAGACACTAAAAAATGTCCCTAATCTATGAGCAATATTTTCATACTAATTTCCATCTTCCATACATAATTAAATAATTTTTATTATTTAATTATTTCCTAATGTCATATTCTTCTATTAATTAAATAATTCTTAATTATTTAATTAATTCACTTTGTCCTTATTCCTCTCTTGATTAATTTAAATAAATGTTAATTTTATTTAAATTGTGCCACTAATTATCCTTTTAAACTCTATAATTAAGTAAATTCTTATTTATTTAATTATTCATTTCCATTTTCCTCTATAATTAAATAATATTTTTAATTATTTAATTATTCATTAGCTTTTTCCCTTCATAATTAAATAAATTTTATTTAATCAATTATTTATCATTTTCTTATCTCCATAATTTTTTTTTTTTCTAATTATTTATCATTTTCCTCCATGTTTTATTAAATAATTATTTTTAATTATTTAATATTTCACACTCCACCTGTCTTCTATAATTAAACAATTATTTATGGATCAAAAAATGGAGTGAAATTTCAAAGAAGCCCAAAAATTTGTAGAGGGAAGGGGTGTTTTAGTGCAAATGAAATTGAAGAGTGAGGTAGATGGATGTGCTACGGCTAGGGTGGTGAAGCCTTCAGGCAAGGCTCCAGGCCAAGAGTAGCTCCAAATGATAGATTTTACTGAAGAAGTGGCAGGGGAAGCTATGATGCTAGAAGAGTTCACGGTAATTGCCAGGGTGGTAGGGCCGAGATATGATAGGCGCAAGATCAGATCATGGATTAAGGACAATTGGAAGGAGACCGAAATAATCAAATTCATGTCGAAAGGGTTCTTCATTGTGGTCTTTAGACCTGAGGCTCAAGAGGCAATGTTGGTGCATGGGGTCTAGAAAATGGATGGCTCCCTTATATATCTACAAAAATGGAACCCTAACTTCAATGCAATGAAACACGATCCATATGAGAAACTTGTGTGGATCCGCCTATACAACCTCCCTCTGGAATACTGGGTAGAGGCGAGCCTTGTGAAGATTAAATAGTCTTTGTGAATGCTTGTAAATGTTGATATTGGCATTATTGATGAGGACTCATATCTCTATGTGTGGCTTCAAATTGCAAATGTTAGGCACACCCCGAGTGAATTCATATTGTGCATCCAAGTGAAGCACTGGATTCATCCAGTGGAGGTTGAGGAAGAAAGGTATTTTTGCACCAAATGCAAGAGAAGAGACCATAATGTGGATGGTTGTCGAAGGAAAAATAAATCAAAGATGGAGTGGCATCTGAAGACCAGGTCGGCTTCCCCTATTTTGGCCAATGTTCCTACTTCTGGAGTGTGCTCGGGGGTGCCTCCCCAAGCCTTAGTCCTCCAATCATAATTAAATGTTGGTGATGGGATAGATTTGGTGGCGGGTGCTTGGAGTTTGGTTTAGGATTTAACTGGCTTGGCCTCAGATAGGTTGGTTGTGCTCCCTACCTCCCTAGACTCGCTCTCTAGGTTAGTTTAGGTGAATGTTGAAGGCTTCCATTCTTTCAGGGATGACGATTGTGATGAGGAAGATTTTGTTGGACATAATTGACTCCCAAAGTATTAGCCAATTGGTAGCACAGTTACTTGGTAAAGAAAAATAGAGGAGGGGTCATAAGTCTTTTAGACAAAAGAGGGAGGAAGAGGAAAAGGAGAGTGGATATAAGAGCATCAGGGACTTTTTTCACATCCAAGGGAGCAAAGGCCTCCCTTGGACAACCATGAAGATCCTAACTTGGAATGACCCATAAAAAGTAATGCTTAATTAAGTGTCACCTTGAGTGAACAAAAGTGAGCATCATCATGTTACAAGAGACAAATATTTCTTCTCTAGAAGGCGAAAAGATCCTAAAATATTGTAAGTTTTGGAAAGGTTTTTTAGTGATTCTGAAGGCTCCACTGGGGGGTTGGGGGTCCTCTATTCTGATAATAGTGTAGAGGTGAGGCTTAGATCTCTAATCAAAATTGGTTGTTGTTATGGGTGCAGTGTAGGTTGGTAGAATTGGCATTTCCATTGGTGAATGTCTATGGTCCATGTAGCACAAAGGATAACGTCTAAGTGTGGAATGAGATCAGGATGGCTTTATATCTAATGGGAAGTGACAAACTAATTATGGGAGGTGAATTCAATGTCATTTTGTATTTGAAGGAGGAGAGTGGGGGCCTACAAAAAATAAACCGGGCAATCCTAGATTTCAAATATTTTTTTCCCTAATGGGGTTGGTCGACTATGTACTAAAGAATGGCATGTACACCTAGACTAATCGACACATTGGCTTCATGAATATCTCTGAGTGACTGGACCACTTTTTGGTTGGCTTTGGGTGGTTGGCGAATGATTTTTTCAGTGACTCAAGTATCTTGCCAATTGCGGTGTTAGATCACTACTCGAAGCTTCTAAACCTGAACCTGACTGAAAAGCCAGCAAAGTGCTATTTCAAATTTGAATTTATGTGGTGGCATGATGAAAATATAATCAACTTGCTAAAGTCCTAGTGGATGGAAAGCAATGCTTGTGGTGGGACACCCAACTTCAAGTTAGTGAAGAAGATTGGTTTCATCAAAGAAAAGCTAAGAATTTGGAACAAAGAGTGCTTTGGGGACATTTTCCCAGAGAAGATCAAGGTTGAGGAAAATATCAACATGCTCAATGAGCATATTATAAGGTTCAGGATGACGAATGAGGAGTATGTTCATGAGAAAGGGTTGAAGGAAAGGCATTTTGAGCTACTGGAAAGGGAGGAATTATATTGGTGAGATAAGGTACGCCAGGCTTGGCTCAAGGAAGGCAACTCAAATACAAAACATGTCCATGCAACCACTCATGCCAAAAGAGCACAGAATAGGATAGAAAATATACGGTTGGTGGATGGATCAGTAGTATTGGATCAAGCAGGGTTGGAGGTTGTAGTGGTTGACTACTTTGAAACCTTGTTGGTTGCTTTGTCAGACTCAAACCTCTTTAACATGGATTTTTTGGATCACATCCTAAAGATAGTAAGTGATGTAGACAATAGGATGCTAATGGAGCCATTCTCGATGGAATAAATTTGGCTTGCTACCTTCGGTCTAAACATAGATAAAGCTTCAGGACTAGAAAGTCTTCCTATGAAATTCTATCAAAAATGTTGAGGATTTATGGCCAATGATGTCTAGGAATTCGCTACATATTTTAGGAACAGCAGGAGGTTTGTGGGGGACATCAACAATACGGTAATCAACTTTGATACCAAAGAAGCAAGTGTGCAACTCTTATGCTGACTTTTAGCCCATATCTCTGTGTAACTCTATCTATAAAATTATGGTGAAATCTCTAGCAAACAAGTTGAATTTGGTGCTAGGTAAGCTTATTTCAGACAAACAAAATGGCTTCAACCTAGGGAGGGAGATAATGGACTGCATCATTACTATGGCAGAGACGATTCACACTATCTCTGCCAAAAATTTGAAAGGGATGTTAATAAAATTGGATGTTAGTAAATCCTACAATTGGGTAAAATGGAGCTTCTTGCTAGAAGTTTTCAGGAGGTTTGGCTTCAAGCAAGGCTGGCTAGAAATGATCAAAACTTTCATTTCCACTTCGTGCTATTCCATATATGTGAATGGCTCCTTGTGTAGTTTATTTAGCGCCACCAATATATTACGCTAGGGTGATCCTCTATAGCCATTCTTGTTTGTACTAATGGTAAAATCTATGAGTATATTTTTTAGAAGCTTGTAGGTAGAGGGTCTATGGAAAGGAATTAGGGTGGCAGAATATGTGGAAAATGTCATGCATTCACAATTTGTGGATGGAACGCTCCTTTTTGGTGAAGCAATGATTCAGGAGGAAAAATTAATTGGATGGGATTTGGAGAAGTACATCAAGGCTTTGGGGAAAGTCCTAAATAAGGGGAAAAAATCATGTTCTTCTTCAACATGAAGAAAGTAGTGCAAAAAATATTATTGATAAGCGGGGTTTCTCCATCACATGCCTTCCAACGAAACATCTATGGGTGCCTCTCTTTCACGGGTCTTGTAAATTAGAGTATTGAGAGGTTTTTTTGTGTCAATTCCACAACAAGGCAAAGTCCAGGAAATGCAAATGGCTTTCCATTACTAAGAGAATTCAAAAAATCAAATATGTTTTAGCAGTTGTTCCCATATACACGATGTCTTACTTCAAGCTGTCAAATAAAGTGATTGTTTCTCTGGAAGGTTTCCTAAAGAAATTCCTTTGGGAAGGATCAAAGGAGTTAAAGAGAATCCCACTTGTATGGAAGGAGGGGTTGGCTTGTGAAACATGGAGTTGGTCAATTGTGTGTTGGGAGAAAAGCTATGTTGGAAGTTGGTTAAGTAGCCAAGAAAACAATGGTGTAGAATAATCTAGAGTAAATATTTAGAATATGATAGCTCAAAGCATATTATCAATCAGTGAATAGAGGTGACGGCTCAACAATTTGGAAATTCATTTGGGACTATAGGCTCATTATCACTAAGCATATCTCTTGAGATATTGGAGATGGTCACTCGACTTCTTTTTGGAGGGACTTATAGGAGGGTTACACCTCTCTATTAGAAGATCTGGGGGAGGTTGACTAGATTGATGAGGTGGAAAGGATTTTTGGTGAAAAAGTAGTGGATTATGTAGTATCCAACTCAAATGTGGGTGGTGGCTAGTTTGGTTGGAAAAACCTTGCTTGTGAGATAATTCTGTTAGAAGGGCTTCATCATCTTCATGAGGATCTTGGGAAGCAGAGGATAAGGTTGTCAGATGAATAAGATGATCTTATTTGGTGTTCCACAAAATCTAGTGTATACTCAATAAAGTTGGGCTATGAGGTTCAAAAGGTTTCCAAGGATAGCATTGGTTGGCCTTCGGTCCTCTATTGGAACTCTAATATTTTTCCCAAAGCTAGTACCTTCCTATGGACTACTCTTCATAAGAGAATCTTAACTGGTGACAAGCTAGGAAAGTATCAGATTCAAGGGTCGTCAATATGTTTACTATGCAAAAAGGATGGGGAATTAACCGATCACCTTTTGCTGACATTCCCATTTGCCTCGCAGTGTTCGGACTGGTTGTAGGAGTTCTTGGGCTGGCACTCCCTATGTCAATCTAATATTTTCTCTTTTATATCAAGTTGGCCCAATGGCAATCAAAAATTCATGGGGAGACATTTGGTTGGTGGTGTTGTCCATGGTGCTGTGGAATTTATGGAAGGAATGAAATAGGTGAATTTTCAAGGATCAATCCCATGAGGCTGAGGTGGTGGTGAGAAGAATCGAAGCAAGCATTTTTGAAGTTGCCAAAGCCAAGTGCAGGCCCAACTCAAGCATGATCTTTTCAAGGTGGGATATCGATATCCAAAAAATTGGGTTTCATTAAAACCTCCAAACTTTGATTTCTCTAGGGCCCCCAAAAGGAAAAAGGAAGTGAAGTGGCTCCTTCCCATGCCAAGAATATATAAACTAAATTTTGACAGGGCTGCCAAAGGAAACCCTGGACTTGTTGGGGCAAGGTGCTTAATCAAGAACAATAAAGGCAATTGTGTATGGGAATTGGCTAGGAAACTTCGGGTGGCATCCAAAAATGAAGCTAAGATGGAGGCACTACCTGTGAGGTTCAATCTTTTCTTGGAAAGAGGAATAACATTTGTAGAGATTGAAGGGAATTCAAAAATTTGTGTTAACGCGGTGAGGAGAAACAAGGTACAAAATTAGAAGTTGGATTGGTGGCTCAAGCATATTTGGCAATGCTTGGACAAGCTAGATTTCTTCTTGATTTCCCACATCGATTGAGCTGCCAATGGGGCAATTGATGCACTGGCTAATGTGGGGGTCTCTTTGGATAGTCATGAGGAAATTTTTGAGGCAGGTAATTTTCCACAAGTGAATGGAATTGTCACTATCAAGCAGAGGTCTAGGTGCGACAACACTTGTGATGGATGTTAGTCACATCCATAGTAATTCCCATGGTATTTGGAGATCCTCTTTGGGCTTCTTACTGCCTCCTCGATCATTTGATGGCTATGTCTTTCTCTAAGGTGATGGCCTCCCAGTGCACGGATGTTGGTGTGGAGGGTTAATGTTGCCTCAACTACTATTGGGATTCTTGATCAATCTAGTCTTCTAAGCATTGGACATTGTGTGGAATCCTCATTGGATTCACCCAAGTTTAATCTTTCTTTAAATTAATCTTTAAATTTCTAGGGGAGGACTCCACTCGGAACCAAGGAAGATATGGTTGTCCACTTTAATGTGACTTGCAGGTGCGTGGGTAGGGAGGGAACGAGAGAGAAAATCAATGAGAAAATTTAGTTTCTCTTACCTAAGGTGCGGGATAGGGAGATAGATGTGATTTGGAAGGTTATTGGCAACAATTTTTTAGGCAATCCTCACACCCATGATGAGCTGATCCTAAAGTGTTTCCTCACCGCGTATGTTCAAGTGTTGGCTGTTGACCTTTAGGGTGTTTGGGCCACCATGAGATATGGGTGTGAAGAGACATATTTGCTAGTCTATGATGCCATCGACCAAGTACCAATGGATCCAGATGATGGACTAGCATTGGGTATTTTTAGCCTCAACTAGGAAAAAAAGAAGCAAAATATTCATAAGGTATGGAAGCTTTTCAAAAAAGGAGTAGAGTAAATTTGTTACCTATTTTTCACTTCGAGCACAAACAGGTAGAGCTGAATGAAGTTCATCATTTATAGGTACAAAAAAATTTCATGTTTTGTTGATTAAGTGTTCATGATCATCATTGAAATCATCTTACATATGAATCATAGTTTTATTGTGCAAGCATTTAAAATAGAAAATTGAGAAAAATTGCATAGTAATGCTTTTATTCATTTTGTAAAAATGTTGAATCTCGCACAAGCCGCGAGGGTAACTGAGTTTGTTTCTAAAAATCAAAAGATGAATACAAAATTCAAATGTACAAACTACATAGTTGGAAGTAACATAAGCGTAAAGGAGAGGAGAAATTCATCATTGCCTATAATGATGAATCACTTTCATTGGTGCTTCCAGCCATCGTGCCTCCAAGTAGCTATAGCCTCGCTTCATCACTCCATGAATCTACAAAATTGTTAAGAAAATGGCATTAGAGTAATACTCTAAGCAATGGTGAACTACTTTTTTCCTTACGCCTATGCTACAGACAGGAATGTAATTTGCATTAAACCAAGCATTCATCAGATGATTACAAAATTGAGAGGAAAAACATAATTCAATGGAAGCTTTTAGCTTCTTTTATTTTGCTAACATGTTTTTTTCAATGTGTAGGTATAGATTCATCATGTTCATGGTTATTTTATCAGATATGTGGAGCAAAACGGGCTCCCACAAGGGTAGAGCCTGGCATATCATAAGGATACTTCTTATTTGCATCATATTAAAGGAAAGAAACAATTATCATCTAAGACTATCATTAAGAAGTCTAATTCAGCATGAAGGTGTTAAATGATAGCAGTCAAGGTCACTTTGAAGGACAGCTTTGAATACCTGGTTACCAAGTTATGGAAAATAGTCTGTTGAAGATTCAAGGAAAATGTAAGGAAATGGATTTGTATTCCATCGGAAAAGAGCATTTAATAGAGAAAAGTTATGAATGTTATTGTTGTTACAGAATTGGTAAAGTAAATAAAATTGCCATTGTAAGTGTTCATGGTGATAAAAGAAGCTTACGAAAGTCTTGACACTCATAAAGGACTAAACACAATGATACAGTAGTGAAGTATGAGTAATCAGTATTAACAGTAAATGGAGGATTTGATTTCAATGGCAGTCATCATTTATAAAATTCAGACCAAAAGATGAGGGATGTCATATGAATGAAGACAATTTTCAATCTCAAAGCCCAGCTTTTGTCTTGAAAGAACAATCATTAGTTTCCATTGACAGTAGCTTCCATACATGCTACATAAATGGGATAAGTGCAGATGATAATGAATATGCCATTCAAAGTCATGATAGTGAATATCATAAATTGAGAATGATGATTTTCTCATGGTGGAGTCATTATTTGCAGCAGTATAAGGGTCAAAGGATAGAGGGGATCAATAATGGATATGATAAATAGAAACAAAAATGACGTTTTTTTCTTTTTGTATTGATATATTTGTTTGTTTAAGGAAGCATAAAGTTCAACAACATCCATGAAACAGCAAGGAGAATTGCTTAATGAGTATATCAACAAGGATGCAAGGTGTGCATTATATAAAAATAACATGAAGGATCAAGGAATAACAATACAATAGTGTATCATGTGAATCAGGAGAGAAGGTTGGATATAGAACAATCCAAAAACAAAAGAGACCATTCAAGTGTACTCTCCAACATTCCATTTGTATTTAAGGCATTTATTTATCATGAGCATGAATAGCATTCATAATAATGAGAGCTTCATATCAGGCATAATTCTCAATATATGGGAAAGAGTTGCATCTATCAAGATATAAAAGAGCAACAGTCATTTGAGAGACATCCAATGCCATGAATGAAGACATATTGCTCAAATAAATGTCCATGTTCTTGCTAATTACAAAGGATAGTTTCAGTCCTTTGTGCTCCCTACAGTGGCTAATATGGTACAGGTTTTGGAAAGGAATGAATGGAGTTTAGATACAATAATATGGAAGCAATATAACAAGATGAAGAAGTTGTTGCTTGTACATGTCAAAATTACAAATCTTCAAGACAACATTATTGCAGTTCAAATCAAGAGAAAATGATGGACTAATCTATACTAGCATAAAGCATTAAGTGAGTAGTCAAAAGTTGAATAACATACAAAAAATTTTGAGCAAGTTTCTATTATAATGATAGTTCCACATGAATCAAATGCAAATCAACATATACTACCCAGATTGCCTCAAGTCGTGGCTAGTAAGTTGAGTAACATACAAAAAAATTTGGGTAAAGATAAGAATAACAATGGCTGGGCTTGTGTAAATACCAAGTATGAAAAATACAAAGGAAATTATATATGTGAACGTATGCCAAGAATCTTAAAGCTTTAACCAATCATGGTGGTTGTTTCAAACATTCATACAATGGTCACTATTTTTAGAAAATGCATATGTTGAAATAAATGCCACAATAAGGAGTTTTCAGAAAGATATTAATGTTCTCTCAAAATGCAGATAAGGCGTTCATACCCAGATACAAAATAAAATACCCAGGTTCAGAATATGTCAGAATAGCCACAGCCATGAATAGTGGAACAGACAGTTGTAAAGAGTATGATATACAAAAGGGTCACGTTATACATGTTAGGTTTTCAACAAGAGTATTTCCAGTTTTAAAGACAAGAGCTCGAATCAAGTATGGCGGCCTGAAGGAGATGACGAATGTTTAGAAGGGAGGAAGGGATAAAACTTACCATCATATCTGTGTTTGTGAGTTCCAAAATCCATAGGTCGAGCTTTGCTTTTTTATAAACCTAGCTCTCATAGCGGACAGAGGCAACAATAATGCAAAGAGTAATACAGACAAAGAAATAACACAGAGTACATCAGAAATATGATTGTGGTGCGGTTGAGAGGCCCAAAGGATGTTTCAAGATGAAGACAAATGTTCAGATCTATGGTAAAATGACTTACCCTGTAAAGAAATCTTCAAAAAAGTCTTCAAAACAGTGTCACTCATGAAGAAATCGGCCTGCACTTAGCAAAACGTGCTCTTTCAAACTCAAAAGCAACAGGGAATGGCCAATTTCGAGCTTCAAACCCTCCATGGTGGTGGCCAGCTTCTTCGTGAAGCTTCATCAAAGTCAACAAAATGATAATGATTTTAGGGTTTGATAATTGCCTTATTCATTCACCCTAATTCATTTTTTATATTGTTAATGATGATTTTTTATAATTATTTTGTTTTATTCTTCCTTCAAGATTCCTAGAAATGATGTGGTCGACCCATTATAGTTGATTTATCAAGTGATATGGTCAGCCAATTCTTTTGTAAGGTTGAATGCATTTTTTCCTTGTATCTCATATGCATGGAGTGGAGTAATAAGGTGGTCGGCCTTATCAACAATGGCAGGGTTTAATTATTGAAAAATATATGCATAGTGATCAACGGTGATCATCAATGAATAATTCCTTTTTTTTTACTTATGCTAAGTAAACTCACATTTAGCTTTAATCTTAATATTTTATTTGCATAATTCAGTGTAAATGAATTAATTAGATGATATATTATAAATCATTTAATTAATTCATCTTTTTCAAATGCAAGTAAAGATATTATATAAAGCCAAATCTCAGTTTACTTCAGCTCTACATCAAATTGTCAACTGAAGATTTATCATGAGAAAGATAGACTTTTAAATGTGCATGGGCAGATTGATACAAATGAGGTGATTTTCACATGCTTTAGCCCACTTTTTCAGGGATTTCAGTGTAGTTTGAGATGCAGATCAATTACATGCTTTATGACTACTAATTCGAGACTGTGTTCACTCATTTTCACATGAGTTTGAGCCACTTTTTCAGGGATTTTAACTTGTGCTCATATTTCACTTTGGAATTGTCATCTTTTCACTTTCAGATCACTTTCAGTTGCTTATTCATGCACTTTGAAGTGCATTCATTGTATATATTGAAAAAATTTATCTTTTTCGATTCAATCCTTGTTATTCAGCCTTTGCATACTGCAAAGCGAATGGTCATGTAACTCAGCTTTCAGATTAATACAGTAGTGTTTTTTTTAAAGGTTTACTTATGTTTTTTCAAAGATTCCTTCAAATTACAGTAAAATCAAAGTCTGCCTTATCATTTGGCAGTCTTTATGAATGATTTGATGAAGTTTTATTGTGTTTAAATATCAAAACCTTTTAAAACTTTGTCTCATTTATATTTGCATGCATTTGAATAGTTAAAGTCACAGGTCTAAGTTTGTGTAAATGAATAATATTCTTCTTTGTTGTGAAAATCCTATTTTCTTTCAAAGTTGATTTATTCAAAGCCTTCCTTAGAATCAATTTTTGTGGTGAAACTGTCAAAATTGACTTGTGTGGTTAGTTTTCTGAGGTTTATTGTGAATCGAAATTGTAGTCATTATCATTTAGGTGCAATCACCTCTCATAGCTTTAGGATTTCAATTCAAGCAAGCTTTCTATCTCTTTTCTAGCCAAGTCATTTAGTTTTTAGGAGGTTTTCATCAGGGAACCAGCCCTCTCTAGAGATTGATTCTCGAAATTAGGCAACCCACAGGCCTGAGGATCATTCCATGTTTCAACAGATTGTTGGATTTAAATATTCAAGCGTTCGGGTGCAATCTGATTGACAACAAAAACAACAACATTAGCTCTTTCATGTGGTTCATTGACGCCAACCAAGGCTTAATCGACAAAAATGTAATTGCTAGGCTAGTTGATGTGGCAGATGACGTAGGTTATCTTTATAATTCATGCTATATGGATTTGTATCTTTTTGTTCAAATTAATAGAGGGAGCTACCCCCTTTGGTAGCACTTACCTAAATATATATATATATATATATATATATTTTTTATTTTTAAAAAAATTATTTAATTTTTCATTTTCCCTCCATTAAATTAAATCATTGTTATCATTATTTAATTTAGTTCTTCTTATCCAAGCCCTAAATCTCAACTAACTTGATTTTGGGTCCATCCTTCCTGTAGACATCCAAATTTGGACACTTTCATTTGTCCAAATTTATCCTTTTTCATCTAAATATCCTCTTATTTGCATTAATTAAGTAATATCGCTATTGTTTAATTAATACCTTCTAAAGTTCTTCCAAATCCCTAAGGTATTCAAGTAATAATTAAATACCTTACCCTCTTTAATCCCCCTTTCATCAAATGATATTTATTTAATTCCTCACATGTCATGTCACAACTTTTGAAAGTTGGTTTCTAATCCTCATTAACCCCTAATTATCCTCTAATTACTTATTAGTTAAGCCTAATTGGCACCTTGTTCAACTCTCCCCATCCCCCAAGGAATTTTTAATTCCTTTTTATTCACCCATGGCTCCCCTCTTCCCCATGTGAATTTTTAATTCACTTTTATTCCTCCAAAGAATCTTCTCTTCCCCATACAAATTCTAGAACCTTTGACTTGTCACATCCAATGTGCCAAAGTCTTCTAGATTCTTTGACTTGTCACATCAAGTCACATGTGGGTAAGTACTTACTTTTTTAGGCACCTTTTCTTATCCAAGGTACTTTTCACCTCTCCCTTTGGAACCTTGTCTTATTCACAAGATTCCCCAATCATGTGAATTTTAAATTCACTTTTTATTCACCCAAGATTCTCCTCTTCCCCATGTGATCATTGAGAAGTCACATCATCCTTTTCCAAGGTACATCTCCTTCTTCCACATCACATGTCCTTCTTCCACCTCACCTACACCTCATCACATCCAACCCCACTTCACCTTCCACATGTCAAGATGTGAGAGCTTGTGATTCCTCAAATCCCCATACCCCTTCATCTTGGCCATGGTGGCTCAATCTTGACCATTTAATTCTCTATAGAATTCAATTACCTCTATAAATACCCCCTCTTCTAATGCATTTAGAATACTTAGTCATTTTTTCACCCACATGCTCTCAATTTTCCAATCCAATCCATAAGATCATCACTAGCATTAGCATCTTAGTTCAATTGCATTGTTTCCATTGTATCTTCATCAAGCTTCCGTTATCTTGCATCCACCCCTTCATTTTACAGCCATCCAAGAAGCACACATCTTGAACAATATCAAGAGCCAACCAAGGAGCTGCACAAAAAGGTATAATCTTCATCTCCTTTTATCTTTCCTTTTTTGTTTTATTCCTTAGGATAATCATTTGAAGTGATTCTTGTGTTTTCCTTCTTGCATTTTAGTTATTTTGCACACTTAGAATAGGGTAAAACACTAGGCTCACACTTCCCATCCTTATCTTTTTTCTTCTCAATTAACCTCATCCATTGATTTCCATACCTCATCACTCGATCTTTACCCTTCATTTGAATTGGGATTTCTATAAAATCAAGCCATCACCTTCATTTCAACCCTAACCATAATCTTTGAATTTTTTCTATCTTGAGATCTAGCTATCTTGCATCAACATCAAGCTTATCAAATATATTGTATACTACAAATTTGAGAACAAACAAAGCAAAATAGAGAAGAGTAGTGAAAATGAATAAACTTTGGCATAGAGATTGAGTATTATTGCTTTATTATTTGGATTTCTATTGTCATTTGTGCTTCAGTGTTAGATTAGGGTCTTTATTAGGTTGAATTAGATAGTTTTGTGGTTTCTATCATTAATTCATGCTCATTCTTGAATACTACCCTAATCTACATTTGGTGAACCTGACATGAACTAATTGGATTTTTTAATTTTTTTGAGAAATCTGACTTTAAAGAGTGCAATGCAATCATTCTATGTAGTGTCATAATTGATCCTTCAAACATCACAATAATTTTATGGTGTGATGCATGTGAGTTCTTCTGCATTGTATCTATCACGCATAATGACGCATCTAACTGCTATCTTGCAAAAGTCAAAATCATTCAAACATTATATTTTTAGATCATTTTATTGGTTTTTGGTTAGTATTATGACATTCTAACAGTCTTCTCACATCGGTTATATTATCAAATTTATTTTTTTAGATCCCTTTGTTTTTGTAGTTATAGGTTTGTGTCACAATCATGCTTTGGAATGATGCAATCATCTAATAGTATGCCACAATCACCATTCCTTACATTGAAATCATCATTTCATAAGCCACATCTGTCAAATTCTACAACACATTATAGCACCACATTCAAGCCTCTATGCATCGCATCTGACTATCATAGCAAAAAGAGGGTATAAATCTGATATTTTTATTTTTTGTTTTTTTCACATTCATTAAGGAAGAGGTTTTTTGTTCCTAATATATAATTTCTAGCTTGTGGAAATCGTTGGGAGAAGAGCTTTTGATCTAAACTAATAATCCAATTTTTTGCATGGTTCCATTGTGTGTTTGTGATTTCTAAATTAGGAACTTTTGGAATTGGTGTTTAAAAAGAACAAGTGTCTTTCGTGTTTTGTGTACTTGCATGCATGTGTTCTTACCGAAGGTGTGTTTAGCTAAATTATCCTCTCCCCTTGGAATACATTTGATTCCTAGGTGATTAGAAAGATCATTGCACAAGCATTTCATTTTTCCTTTTGAGTAGGGTGGGCCTACCAATGGATTTTTGCCCCTGGGAATGACCCCTAGCGTATATACCTCTAGTATGCTATATAAAAGTGCAAAAAACTAAAAGGTGAGCATAATCCATTTGAGCCCTAGTGGGGTGGGCCTTTTGACCATGGGTGATTCCACACGGGGGGTTAGATATTTTTCCTTTCATCTTTTTTAGGTCATGGTGTTCTTTAGAGTTCACACGTGAGTAAGAACCATTATTTTTAGAAATCTAAGACCTATTTTGGTTGTCTACTATTGTTGGTGCCTTGTGATAACATCATCATGACAATTTACCACGTTCGATGCTTGGTTGAGGTGGCATGTTCCTTGTTTGGATTTCATCCTTTCAAGGTGAGAGGTGTTAAGGTGGTACATGACCTTGGAAAACTCTAGCTTCAACCAATCCTCATACTCGAATTTAAAAATCACCCAAAAAGTGAGATAAGCCCACTTTAGTAGATAACCCTATTACTACTAGCTAGGTTGTGCTTTCTTATATTTTTTGTGAGCCAAGACCAAGTGAATTTTGTGGAACAAAACTTTCCAAATACTTACCTACCACAAATTCAAAGAATCAAAATCAACCAAATTTATGTTCAAGTGTTTGATGTGTTTTATGATCAAATCTAGAAATTTTTGAAAATGAAAAACCACTTAGAAAAAATCAATTTTAGGCCAAAAATAAAAACACCACAATTGTTAGTTAAAATGATGCATCTATCAAAAACCATAAGAAGCCAGAAACCTGCATTTTTTTTAACACCACAATTGACCATTCATGTACCACAATGGACTGGCTCAACATTGCATCTGTTAGAATAAAAAAAAATGGGGAAATATATGTACATCCAACTTCCATTTTCCTTAAAAATAGTGATTGTACACTCAAATATGATACTTGTTTAGATTTAGTTAATCCATTCATTGCATTACATCATTTACCTTAGGTTATCTTGCATAGTCCTAGTTTTTAGACACCATATCATACCTCATTTCATCATCATCTTTGAGTCTTAAGATTAGGACACTTATCACAATATTGAGCATATCATAGTTTCATATTTAGGTGTCTTGACCTTATCATTTTCCATTTATATTATCCTTAGGTTGAGTCTACAACTCATGTATCTATTTTAGGCTCACCTTTTATCCAATCATCATCATCATCATCATTTTGTTTCTTATCCTCTTGAGGTCTTGAAATTTAGATTTGTTAATTTGGTTCAGCATAGTTTGCTTAGCATCCCTTTTTAAGGTTCAAAATTGCATATCCAAATCCAATGATAGTCATAGTTTTAGTTCCATTACCATCATACATCCCACTTAAGCATAAGCATAGTCATAGGACCTCATTATCACTTTGCACACCAAATATAGTCATAGTTACATTCTCATCTTGCATTCTTATATTCCAAAAAATACCAAAAACATAGAATAGTGTCATTATAACCTTCCATTTCCTTAGTTTTCATCTTCATCCTTAGTTGTATTCATTCTAAAAAGTATCAAAATCCAAAATTCACAAGTCTTATATGGTCTTTAGTAGGCCACAAAGGAAATGAAAAGACATGGATTCCTCATATGATCCCAATTTTAATCCAAATAGCACCATGAACTTTGGGTCATCCTCAAACCAACCTCAAACATCACAAGATGAAATTCCAAATCCATTTTCCAATCTTACGTTGAATGAGGTTAACCAAATCCTAACTCCTAAAGAGATTGACCAAGCTTCCATATATCCTAAGATAGTGTGTATCATAGAAGAGATGGTCAAAGTGGATCCTAATAAATACTTTCTATAACTTTCTCAAAATGGTTTCAAGCTTCCCTTTGGTTTTGACACTACCATGACTATAGAGGGAACAACAAAAATAAAAACTCAAGGTGAAGGTCATAACACATTTTCATGATGTAATCCTTCCTCACAACAAACTTACACTAGTATGCCTCTTGGGGGAACTATACATAATGTGAAAACTAGACACATTCCCCCTACTCCAACATTTGGGACCAAAAGAACACATGAAACATCTCAAGGACCAAGTCCCACATTTTCCAATCTATTTGGTTCATCCTCTAGCACCATGGGTATGACTTTTGTAAATCCATTTTCCACATCATCCACCCAAAATTTTGCACCATCAACCATCACAAACACAAATCTAAATCCAAACACACAAAACAAGACAAGAAGGATTTATATTGCCACACCAAGATTGCAAACCCAAAGGAATAATACTACAAACAAAAACATGTCCTTTGGTTCAAACCTAAACACCAACCAACCTCCATCACAACAACATGTCAATCCAAACCTCAACTTCATATTACAACACCGACATACCAATCAAACTCCACCACAATAGCCTACCAATACTAATACCAACACCATGTTTACATCCCACTTCCAACAAGGCAATAAAAATATTTCTCAACAAAACATCAACCCAAATCCAACATTTTCATCCAACTTCCTAAACCAAAATCCATTATCATCACACAACTACCTCAACGCAATTGACAATGACATGAACCCTCTCATGCAAATTCAACCAAACATGCCACCATCACCCATGGAAACTTTGACGCAACAAATGCAAGCAATTCAACAACAAATGTCAAACATGCAAGTGACTGGGACAAATAAAACATACTCAATGGAATAACTATGTCCTTATCCCTTTGATCAAAGCATATACATGCCACCTTTCCCTCCACATTTTAATGTGCCAAACTTAAAAAAATGCAAGGGAAAAGGGGATCTAGTAGAGCAAATGAGATATTTTAATACTACTTGTATGGACATCACTTTTGAGCCTACTTACTTAATGAGATTATTCCCACATAGCCTATCAAGACAGGCTCTAGATTATTTCACACACTTACCTCTTGGGATAAGAACATCGGGTGAACTAGCTAACAATTTTATCACACACTTTTCCTATAACATTGAAAGTGACTTGACCCTTATGAAATTGTGCACAACCAAAAACAAATAAGGGGAGTCACTTCATTCTTTCAAAGATGGTGAAGTATGGTTAGGAAATGTCCTTGTCACATACCTGATAAACAATTTGTCCCTATCTTTGTCGAAAAACTCAACATGGAATTAATGAAATAACTTCAAATCCATTTTGTAACACATTTGATTATGTTATAGAAAAGGGGGTCTCCATTCAGAAATCTCTTTTTGAAAAATTATTGGTCAAGATCTTCAAAGAAAACCAAAATAATCCCAATCTTTTTTGAAAACCTCAACATGTAATTAATGAAACAAATTCAAATCCATTGTTGTAACACATTTGAGTATGTTATATAAAAGGGGGTCTCCATTCAAAAATATTTTTTTACAAAATTACTGATCAAGATCTTCAAAGAAAACCAAAACAATCCCAATGACAAAGGAGAATTTTGGTCTAGAAATAGAAATGTCACCAATGATGGAGGAGTTGGTGATAAAATGGTTTGCAAGGTCCACCCCACCATTCATCTCAAAGGTCCTTCCAAAGAAAATACTCCAATACCAAATCATGATTAAACTACAAATGCAGTCCAAAACAACCAACAAAGTAGAGGTCCTCCATGAGAAAACATGCCTAAATGAACATATACACCCCTAGGGGAACCCATTGAATCGGTCTTGAAGAAAATATTGTGATCAAGTGTCATTCAACTACTAGATGTCAAACCTTATGAACCAACAATTTTCAAGCCAGCTTGGTGGAATGATAATGAATTTTGTGAGTACCATCATACAAAGGGACATAAAACATCATCATGTTAGAGACTTAAAGACTTCATCCAAGACCTTGTTTAAGAATGTGACATATCAATGGAAATTCACAAATAAATACAAATTTTGACCATACCATTTTCAAGAATCCCCTACAAGACCATGGGAAAGGAAAGGCCCCTATTTTAGGGAACAATACAAACAATAATGCCAATTGCACTAGCATCTCATATGAGTATTGTTTTTAAAATTTGATCCTTTGATGAAAATGTATCTACCATTACCATCGAAAAGAATCCAAAGTGTGATGTTACCCCCGAAGAGCTAAAGTGACCTCGTGAGGGCCACTTCAAACCCACAACCAAAAAGTCAGTTAACCTCCTAGACCATCTAGGAAAAACTCATATGAAAATATCCATTCTCGAGTTGCTTCTCATATCCCCTAAGCATAAATTCATTTTGGAAAAATATTTGCAAGAGACTTTCATTCCCACCAACCTAAATGTTAACCAATTTTAGGCCATGGTAGGATACTTAGCTACAACACATCATGCCACATTTTTTGAGCAAGATCTTTCTTCACAAAGAGAAAATCATACTGACCCACTACACCTGACCCACTACACCTTGAGGTATATGCTAATAAAATAAAATCAAACGAGTCTTGGTAGACGATAGAGCAAGTATGAATATATGCACCTTGAAATTGGTCGTAACATTGGGATTCTTTGAAGCTTGTATAGATATGTGTGAGAAAATCATTATCAAGGCTTATGTTTAAGATTAGAAGCAGATATCTAACATTTAAATGCAGATTTGATCAATAAAATAGAGAAATAAAACACACAGAAAATTATAGCAGAAACAAGACAACACAAAGAATTTAACGTGGTTCACCCAATTCGAGCTACATCCAAAAAACCATAGCCATCCAATGATTTTATTATCTAGTACAAAACCTATTACAATCTTGTGAATAATCGCCTTTTTCTACATACTATAAACCCCATCCCAACCCCTTATAACAAACCTTTTAGAAGCTTCTAGAAATTAGGGTTTTAGAAGCATGATCAGTCGCCACATACCAAAAATCTCCCACTTGGAGACTAATCAAGCTCCACACCAACACAATCTCCCACTTGGAGAATGATCCTGGATGACACTGTTGCACTTACAACTCCCACTAGAAATAAGTACCTTGGACCCTGCTACTTTGTTATACCTGAATTCAACCTTGAAGGCCAACCAAAGTTGAAGAGGAGCTCAGCTTCTCCCTTGTCACCACCTTTGTAAACATATCCGCTGGATTGGCATCTGTATGGATCTTTTCCAAATTGATTTGTCTATCCTCCGACACTAACCTAATGAAATGATATCTCAATTGTATGTGTTTTGATTTAGAGTGTAAGGAAAAATTCTTCGCAAGATCTATAACACTCTGGCTATCTGTAAACAAGTAATTTTCAGCCTATTTTTCTCCCAAATCTTCCATTAAAAGTTACAACCATGTCATCTCCTTTGCCACCTCTATTGCAGCAACATTCTCTACCTCAGTGGTGGATAAAGCAACAACCTTTTGCAACCAAGAAATTGAACTCACTGTTGTCCCACCAACTGTAAATACATAGTCTATGGTACTCCACCTGGTATCTATATCCCCTACCAAATTTGAGTCAACATAACATTTTAAAGCAATATTAGAGCCCCCAAAATATAAACATTTATTGAATGTAGCTCTCAAGTACCTGAGAATCTATTTTACTGCATTTCAATGCTCAACACTGGGATGACTCATATACCTACTAACAACTCCTACAGCATGTGCAATATCTAGTCTTGTGCATACCATGGCGTACATTAAACTACTGACAGCTAAAACATGTGGTACCTTGGACACTTTTTCTTTCTCCTCTTATTTCTTTGGACACATATCCTTAGTCAACTTAACATGATTGGGCAAAGGTGTGCTGACAGCTTTTTCATTTTCCATATGAAATCTTTGCAACACCTTCTCAACATAATCAGCCTAAGATAAAAAAACAATTTTCTATTTTTCCTATCTCTTGTAATCTTCATACCAAGGATTTGCTTTGCTGCACCCAAATCCTTCATAGAAAATGAATTTTCTAACTATTTTTTTAACTCCCTTATGTGATTCATGTTAGACCCCGATAAAAGCATATCATCAACATATAAACATAAGATAATGTAGCTATAATCATCTAACCTCTTAAAATAAACACAATGTTCTAAATTATACTAATTGTAGCATTGCTCAGCCATAAAACTATCAAATTTAATATACCATTGCCGAGGTGCTTGCTTCAAGCCATATAGACTTTTCTTCAATTTGCACACAAGTTTCTCCTTACCTTTGACCTCAAATCCTTTTGGTTGTTCCATATATATTTCCTCTTCCAAATCACCATGGAGAAAAGTTACTTTAACATCAAGTTGTTCTAAATGCAAATCTTCAGTAGCCACAATACTTAAAACAGTGCGAACATAAGTCATTTTAACAATAGGAGAAAATATTTCATCATAATTAATACCCTTTTTCTGTGCAAATCCCTTTACAACTAATCTAGCTTTAAACATTTTCTTACCTCCATCCTCCTCTTTCATCCTATAAACCCATTTTTTTGGTAAAGCCTTTTTACCTGTAGGAAACTTGCATAATTCCCAAGTCTGATTTTTTAGCAAGGAATCCATTCCATGCTCCCACTGAACCTTGGTATCCACCTACATAGTTTCATCATAACATTTTGGCTCACCGCCATCAATTAATAAAATAGAATACAAAAAGGGAGAAATTTTTTCTGGAGGTCTACTTATCCTTGAAGATCATCTAACATTCACTGGAGTTTGTGGTATTTTTTGTTGTTGTTGTGGATCATGAGGAACCACTGGAACATTATTGTTTGGTGTATCATCCAACACTACATAATCATTTTATTTCTTTTCATGCTACTACAATTGATCTTTGTACAACACTTTCTCAATAAATATGACATTCCTACTTCTCACAATTTTTTGATTTTCAAAATCCCAAAGCCTATAACCAAATCCATCAATGCCATATCCAAAAAATATACATTTCTTTGATTTTTCATTGAGCTTGGTTATATTTTCAGAATCTACATGTGCAAATGCGTCACAACCAAAGGTCTTGAGAAAAGAATAACTCACTTTCTTTCTTGTCCATGCTTCCTTTGGAATACCACAACCCAAAGAATTAGAGGGACCTATGTTGATTAAATAAACAACAATGTTTACAGCCTCTGCCCACATGTTTAGAGGCATCCTAGCATGCAATCTCATAGTCCATGCACACTCCATTATTGTTCTGTTCATGTGCTTAGCCACTCCATTTTCCTATGGAGTCCTTGGAACTCTTTTTTTCCTATGAATACCATTAGAGGAAAAATAATATTCAGACTCTTTTCTGCAATACTGACCACCATTATCAGATCTGAGGCATTTTAACTTTTTACTTGTCTCATTCTCAACCAAGCTTTTCCATTTCTTAAAATTTTCAAATACATCATATTTCTGCCTAAGGAAATAAATCCAAACCTTTCTTGTTGCATCATCAATAAAAGTGACATAGTACCAAGAGCCATCGAGGGAAGATACTTGAGCTAGTTCCCATACATTTGTATGCACAAGCTCCAATTTCTCATCTTTCTTTTGCTTCCCATCCTTGAGAAAACTAAATCTCTTTTGTTTTCCATATACACAACTTTCATAGAAATCCATATTAACACATTTTAGACCTGGTAAAACATTCTTTGCATGAATTACTTTCATACCTTTTGCACTCATATGCCCAAGTCTATTATGCCATAGTGTTGATTCAAAATTCTCAACAACTATCTAATTTTCTGCCTACTGAACTGCAGCAACTATTATTGAACATTGATGTTTATCTACAATAGCTAAAGTAGAAGGAACAGTATGACTTGGACAAAGATATAAGGTGCCTACTTTCACACCTTTTGCTACCACTAAGGCACCTTTTGTAACCTTCCATTTTTTATCACTAAATGTAACAACACGACCTTCATCATCTAGTTTCCCTACTGAAATCAAATTTATTTTTAACTTTGGAACATTCCTTACCTCATGTAGTAGCCAATGATTCCCATTCTGCAACTTAATCTTGATTCTTCCCTTTCCAACAATCTAACAGGGTTTGTTATCTCTCAAATACTAGCCCAAAATACCCTTGGACATAATCAATAAAATAACTTCTATGGGGCATAGCATGAAATGAAGCCTCTAAATCTAACACAAAAGAATCATCATTATTATTAAGGGAAAGAATAAAAGCATCCTCATCAGATTTATTACTTACCACATTTGCCTCTTTATTGCCTTCATTTTTGTCTCCTTTATTTTTTTGAGACCAACAATATTTCTTTAAATGACCTGGCTTACCACAGTACCAGCAATCCCTCTTGTCTCTAGATTGAAACCTTTTTTCCTTTTATTTTCCTCATGACTTCCCATGATTTCCAGAATTGTTTCCTCCTTTTTTTTGCCCCTACTTTCTGCTTTCAAAACATTGCCTGATGTGGATGTTCCACCTAAGCTTTTCTTACGAATTTCTTTGCTCAAAATAACACCAACAACATCATCAATTTTCAATGTATTTGAACTAGAAACAAAATTACTAACAACCATTACCAAGCCATTCCAGCTTTCTGGAAAAGAACAGAGAATCAAAAGAGCCCTAACTTCTTCATCAAACTTTACATTTACAGAAGTTAATTGACTGGTAACCGTATTAAACTCATTTAAATGATTAGCAGCTAACCCACCTTCTACCATTTTCATATTAAATAAATGCTTCATGAGAAATACCTTATTTGAAGCAGAAGGATTTTCATATAACTTTGTCATGCTTTCCATCAACTCTTGATTTTTCTTTGTTCTTGAAATATTGAATGCCACTAATTGTTCCAGGCATAAACGAATGGCTCCCAGTTCCTTTTTGTCTAGAAGATTTCATTCCTCATCACTCATTCCTATTGGTTTCTTGGATGTTCCTTCCAATGGTCTCCATAAATCCTTCTGATAGAGATAATCCTCCATCTTCATCTTCCATAACTGATAGTTCTTCCCATTGAATTTATCTGCCTTCAATTTACCCTCGTCCGCCATTGCTCCCACTTAACCGTGAGATTCCCACTCAACCGTGAGACTTTCCTACCTATGATAATCAAACACGACCTGGATCTAATACCACTTTCTAGGATTAGAAGTAGATATCTAATATTTAAATAAAAATTTGATCAATAAAATCGAGAAATAAAACACATAGAAAATTTTAGCAGAAACAAGACAACACAAATAATTTAACGTGGTTCACCCAATCCAAGCTACATCCACAAAACCACAGCCATCCAATGATTTTATTATCTAGTGAAAAACCTATTAAAATCTTCTGAATAATTTTCTTTTTCTACATACTGTAACCCCCATCCCAACCCCTTTATAACAAGCCTTTTAGAAGCTTCTAGAAATTAGGGTTTTACAAAGTCATTTTTATTCTTTTTTTGGTGATTTTTCCTTTTTCGGTGACACCATGAAAAAAATGGGAAAAAAAAATTTTCTAACATGCCAAGGTGTAAAGTATAGCATGATCAGTCACTACATACCAACAATGTTGATGTTGAGCATTCATTTAAAGGTATAATCACACTTCCTATAAGGGTTGGGCCTTCCATTTATAATATGATATTCCAAATCTTAGATCTAGACCTACCATATAACCTTCTCATTTCTCGCCCATGGATTCATGCAATTAAGGTTGTTCCTTCAAAATACCACAAATGCCTTAAGTTTCCATACAACAACATTGAAATTACTATATCAGGTAATCATGACCCCTTTCAATATTGTAGTAGTTTGAAAGGGACCATTGAACATCAAGTGCCTATCAATTGGGAAGTTGCTTCCTCCACCTCATCACATTACATTAATCCCTCTTCACTAGCTAAATCATCCATTCTATCCACTACACCTTTCAAACCTAAGGTCCAGATCCATGACATAGGATGTGGAGAATATAACATTTAGAGCTTATTTTGCATTGGGAAGTTTCCTACATCACCAAAATCTTATGGGAAACATCATCCTATTCAAAAGGAGCCAAAGGTTGTCATTCATAATCCTCCTCCTAAATTCACTAAGTGGGGAAAACTAAGAAAAGAAACTATAGGAAAATATATTTCTACATGGATCTACAAGGATGAAGAAGAAACTAAGTCCTCACAAATACCAATTGAGAAATATGGAAAAGGTTTCAAGATCATGAAATAACAAGGTTATGATGGATGTAGTGGTCTTGGTTTGAACAACCATGGAATGACACAACCTGTATTGCCTCCTAAGTTTCCAAAGAATATAGGGTTATGGTATACACCACCAAAAGCGAGTCCTCCTCATACTAAGTTAGCTTTGGGTGAAAACATTAACATTTCTAATGAGATCAAGACATGTGAGGATTACCCTATCGAAATGGAATATAATGAATGGGAACGGGGTTATGATAAATCCTCTAGTGACTATGACCTAGCTGAAACCTTTTGAGAGCTTGACCTATCCTCTTCTCAAACCAAGCCTATGAGTGGTAGAGCCTAGGTTGAAACCTTTTGGGACCCTGATGACACCTTCATTTTTACCATATCTAGTTATTACCTAAGCTATAACAGTTCGATGGTGACTTACACATCATTTACCCACAATTAATAGATTGGGATCAACAAGGACCTTCGAGCTTGGACATATTCAAGAATGAAAAAGAAATAGTTAAGTTCATGGGACTTCGAGAAGGAATACTAAGTGGGGATCATGAGGTTGGATTTATCTTACACCTTGAAAATGCAATAGACTTTTGGGAGTCTACTCCACCCTCTAGTCACAAAAGTGAGAAAAATAAAAAATAATAGGTCTTTAGGTGAAAGTCAAAAGGCACATTTAAACCAAGAAAAAAATAAAAAATAAAGGATGTATCTGAGGGTGAAAACATCCCTAAGGTACCCAAGGATGGATGGTTGGACATGCTCCCTGTAAACCAAAAGAGATTACCATTTCTTGTAGAAAAATTAGAAGAGGTCAATCTAGGTACCAATAACAATCCTAGAATCATTCAATTTTCAACATCATTGAGAATCATAGAGAAGTCATAATTTGTCAGTTTCTTTTCAAAAAGACAAATCAATTTTTATTAGTAATACATTGATATGCCTAGGTTGGAACCTGAATTAATCTTGCATCATTTTCCATTGTTCCCAAATGCAAAAATAGTTAAACAAAAGTTGAGAAAGATGCACCCCCATAGTGCACTTTTAGTGAAAGAAGAATTGAAGAAGTTGCTTGGTGTGGGTTTCGTTCATATGATAGATTATGCAGAGTGGATATAAAATCTTGTACCCATAACGAAGCCAACTAGTGGAAACAGAGTTTGCATAGACTTCAGGGACTTAAATAAAGCTTTTCCTAAGATGATTTCAGATTACCCAACATTGACATCATAGTAGACTTGATAGCGGGATATGAAATGCTATCACTCATGGACGGTTTTTTAAGGATATAATCAAATTAGAATTTCCCTTGAGGATAAACATAAAACAAATTTCACTTGTGCTTGGGGTACTTATTGTTGGAACATCATTTTTTTTAGTCTCAAGAACACTAGAGCAACATATCAAAGAGCTATGACCATAATTTTTCATGACTACATGCATATGTTCATGGAGGACTATATTGATGACTTGTTAGTAAAATCATTATCAAGGGACAGTTACTTAGCAGTATTGGATAAGATTTTCAAATGGTTAGAAGAGTACAAGGTCAGATTACATATGAAGAAGTGTGTCTTTGTGGTGCAATCCAACAAACTATTAGGATACATTATCTCTCATAGAGGTATTGAAGTTGATCCTAAAAAATTAAAATCCATCATAGATATGCCTTCATTGATAAATAGAAGGAAATTATGTACCCTACAGGGAAGGTTGCAATCTATTTGAAGGTTCATAGCTCAATTAGCAGATAAATTCCAACCATTTCAGCACTTGCTTCGTAAGGGAGTCCCATTCATATGGATTGATCATTGTCAAGAAGTGTTCCAATAAATCAAGGAATATTTGTTATCTCCTCTATTTCTTATGCCTCCTATTGATCGTAGACACCTAATACTATACATATCAGCAACTTCTTCATTATTAGGGGCCTTGTTAGCACAAAATGATAATGTTGGATATGAGTAGGTTATCTACTATATCATTTAAACACTTGTGGGGTAGGAGCTTAACTATAGCCCTGTTGAACAAGCATGTCTTGCAGTTGTCTTCACCACTCAAAATATTTAGCACTATATATCAAATGACCAAATGAAACTAGTTGCAAAGATAGATCCATTAAAATACCTACTCAATAAAGCAACTCTAACATGATGATTAGCAAACTAGGTAATGATCTTAAGTGATTTGATATAGACTATGTTGATTGTAAAGCAATGAAAGGATAAGTGATAGTTGATCAACTTTCAAATGCTCCAAAAATAGCAGATCATCTGTTAATATCTAATTTTCCTAATGAATCTATTTTCACAATAGAAACCTCTACAACATGGAAACTGTGCTTTGGAAAATCTTACACAAATCATTGTTTAGGATTAGGTATCCTCTTTGTCACACCACAATGGGACTCAATACCTAAGTCATATAGAATAGAATTTTCCTACACTAATAACATGGTTGAGTGTGAAGCATTGCTAATAGGAATTTGGATGGCTATCAAATGGAAAATCAAGAATCTTCAAGTCTATGGTAATTCCCTACTAATTATCTATTAGGTTAATGATTATTATGACACAAAGGATGAAAATCTCACACCCTATAAGAGAATGATTGATATCTTCAAGCAGTATTTTGATGTCATTATCTTTATAAAGATTCTAATAATTTAGAACAAAGTCGTTGACACAATGGACACTATTAGATCTCTCTTGGATATACCTAACAATGTGTCACAGTATGAGTTATTGGTGGAACAACTATTGATCCTTGTGTTCGATGTCCTTGAATTTGAGATTGTGTGTGAAATTGTTGATCTCAATTATCTCTAGTATAAAGAATTTTATAATTACCTACATGACCAAATTATCCCTCTTGACTTGTCCTCTAACCAACTCAAGACCTTTATTCGACAAGCATCTAAATATTTCATCATCGGTGATACTCTTTACTATTGTAGCCTAGATAGCACCCTCTATAGATGTCTCAATTCCAAGGAAGAACAAATGGATTTACACAAAGTACATGATGGTATATGTGTAGCTCATTTTTCTAATCCTACACTATCCAAAAAGCTCATGCGGAAGGGATACTATTGGCCTTCCTTGGAACTTGATGCTTATCACTTTGTTAAGAAATTTTAAAAATGTCAGATACATAGAGATCTTTGGCATGCATCTACCCAAGAGCTTCATCCAATTACATCACCATGGCCATTCTTTTAGTGGGGACTTGACCTTGTGGGAAAGATTCACCCTACCTCTACTAATGGTCATAAGTTCATCCTTATTGTAATTGAGTACCTCACAAGATGGATTGAAGTCATTCCAATGGCATACGTCATCAGTAAGAAAATATCCAAGTTCATTCTCAATTATATCATATGCTAGTATGGTGTTTTCCAATCCATCGTTACAAATAATGGTCACCCTTTCAAAAATTAGGATGTCTATGAACTATGTGAGAGATTCCATATCCATCACCACTACACTGTTAAATACACGAGATAACTGAGAGGGGAGGTGAATCAATTTTTCACTAAAACATAAAACCCTCATTAATATTCAAATCCACATCAACTTTAAGAACCTTTAATTTTTTAGAATGATTTAGCATGAAAGAAAATAACATAAATAGAAACACATCACCACCATGTACAATAGAACACCAAATTTATGTGGAAAACCTAAGAAGGGAAAAAACCACAGTGAGGATTAACTCACAATATAAAGTAATTGCAACACCAAATACAATAGGCTCATTGCTAGAGGGATCACTACCAGATTACAAAAAAGAAGAAAGAAGAATGTTACAGTGAGAAATCCATCTTGATGCAACAGAAAAGTTCACCACAACATCACTAACACATTCATAGCATTTTTGAAGATTGGAGACGCCTTCTTCTCATTGCTTCTAGTAGTCTAACTCATTAAAGCTTGCACTTCACTTCACATTTCTACAATTTGCATCATACTCTACACACAAATCATCCATCAATACAATTCTTATTTATACCTTCATCAACCTTGAAAGTAGACTCCAAGATTGGCTATACACCTCAACTATGCAAATTCAAATTAGGTTGGCACCAAAACATTCTCGAAGTGGAAAAAAATGAAGGTGGACCACATCATTGTTGGATGTTGTGGATATGGTTGTTGATATGTGGTTTTCATTGATATCAACACTATTAGCATTTGGTGTATTGAAGACTGTTTATGTTGAGGATATTGAGAAATTTGTAAAAGAAAGTATTCCTAGTTCCCAATGGAACTATGCAAGTCAAGAAGGTATTGTGTTTTGTACGTTGAATATTAGCTAATGTGGATTTAAGGGATTATTTTTTAATGTTTCTAGATCATCTACTGGAATTTTTAGAGGTTCGTGTGAAGTTTTGAGTATTTTGTGGTCTGACAGTGTGTTGTTGGTCTCTGTCAGTGTTCCTGAATGAAGTTTGTGTAATTCTTGTCTTCTCAGTTATTGCGGATGCTTCTCTATTGTTTCTTGGTGTTCTATGGTGTCTCTAGATCATTCTTTATCTTTGTGGTGCATCCACATTACTTGGTGAGCTCGTGGTTGAAGATCTTTGTGTGCATGTTCAATTTTTCTTGTTCCTAGCCGACATGTAGTTGATAGCATGTTGTGGATCTTTGAGGTATAATTAATTAAAGTCTTCTCACATTGGAGATATTATTTTGGGTCTCCACTATGTTGTGGCCAACCTTGGTGGATACCCATTAAAAGATTATTTGTAAATCTGGGCCAACATTACAAATATATTTTATTTCCTTGGCCAATGAAGTGGTGATGGAATTTCATGTAGCGGATATATAAGGGTGATTAGTTCATTATTGAAGAAGATGCTTCATGTGCTCCTATGTGTGTATGGGAAACTATCATTCGATTGTTGAGAAAAGTGTGAAGAAGAAAGTGTGAAGTGTGAAGATGTGTTGAGCTTAATTGAAATTGTAATTAGGCTTGTGAAGAATCTATTTTCTTAGTTCACAAATTTTGGATGGTTTTAATCCAAACCCTATTGTTGGAAAATGAGTCCTCTTTTGTAATTGAGCAATGAGCTCTAGGCAGTGTGCCTGAATACATGTACATTCCCCTTATTATTTCTTTTTATACTTCTAGCAAAGTATAATCTTGTGGACTAGCATCCACCGTGCTTTTTTTCCAATAGGGTTTCCATGCAAAAAATATTTGTGCTCTTTGTCTCTCTGTTGTGTTGATTATTTATGGTTATTGCTTATTCATCAAATCTAAGATTAAGTTAAGATTGAGAACATGATTTTTTGAATCTGTTACAACTGATTCACCCTCCCTCTTAGTTGTGTGTCCTTGTTTTTCCATCAATTGGTATTAGATCAGGTTCCTCTGAAGAAAGTCTAAAAGCTTGAGGTGATCCAAGATGGAAACAACATTCAAGAAGAACAGTCCTAGATTTGATGGTACTAACTATTCACTGTGGAAAGTTAGGATGCAATGTCACTTAATGTGTATTGGTGAGGCTATCTGGAAGATTACTAAAAATTAATATGTCATTTCTCATAATGGTCCTTCTACTATTAATGAGATCAAATATGTTGAAAGAAATATCAAGGCTATTGAAGCTTTGATGAGTGCCTTGACAGATTCAGAGATGGCTAATGTGGTAGGTATGCATACAGCTCATGAAATGTGGACAAAACTGGAAACTTTATACGAAGGAGATGCACAGGTGAAGATGGCTAAGCTACAAACCTTGAAAGGCAAGTATGAGAATTTGAAGATGGGTGAAGATGAAAACATCACTTCTTTTATGCAAAGAGTAAATGAGATAGTGATGGGTATTACATGTGTTGGTGGTTTTTTGGATGAGGATGAAATTGTGGCTAAAGTACGTAGATCCTTTCCTCCCTCCTAAAAAATGAAGGTTCATTCTATTGAAGATTTCATATCAGTAAACAAGTTGACAAGAGATACACTGATTGGGAAACTTGTTGCTTTTGAGATAAGTGAATTTGGTGAATCCACACTGAAGACTGAATCTACATTTAAGGCTACTATTTCTAGAAGCAATAGACAAAGATATAGTCCAAGAGAGAGTTCCAAGAAGGTATCCAAGTATGATTAAGAACTCAAATAGATCGAAAATAAAGAAAGAAATGTAGAAGAACTGGAAGCATTGATTCCAAAGCAAGAAGGGAGAGGAAAAGGTAAGTATGAAGATGTATTACCTATTAAAATTTTTTCATGCAGTAAAATAGGTCATTTTGCATCAAGATTTCGTGAAAGAGTTTCTAGATCTAAACCTAAGAAGTCTAGATTCCCAAAAAGATGCTACTTTGCTGAAGAAATAGTAACTGATGAAGAATCTAATAAAGATAATGGAAAACAAGATGATTGCACTTTCATTGCTACCATTGAAAACAATCTTGTGGCTATCGAATCTACTAAAGATGAAAAAGCTCTTGCAACTCAAGTTGAAGAAAAAGATGAGTGGGTCATTTTTAGTGGATTCTCACATCATATGACTGGTGACAAAAGAAAATTTATGAGTCTGGAACAATATGATGGTGGAGTTGTAATATTTGGAGATAACAATGGTGTTGTGATTCATGGCAAAGGATCTATTTTCCTCGGTGGTAAGGACAACACTAATGATGTCCTCAATGTTGAAGGTCTAAAGCACAATCTATTGAGTGTTGGACGGATGGTTCACAAGGGATATGATCTACAGTTCAAAGACAAAAGATGCAAGATACGTGGAAGTTCTGGAAACTTGATTGCAACAAGAAAACAAACACAAGGTAACATTTTTCATTTGAATACTACTAGTGGGAGTTGTTTGATTGCTCAGATAGATGAAAGTTGGTTGTGGCATAGGATAATGTGTCATGTAAATTTTGACAACATTATCAAGATAATTTTTTCTCAAGCAGTAAGAGATCTACCTAGATTAGTGAAGCCTGCTAATATAATCTGCAAGGAATGTTAGATGGGTAAAAAAACTAGAGTCTCCTTCCAAAGTAAACATTTTCACTCAAATAATTTGTTGGAACTGCTACATATTGACCTTTGTGTTCCTTCAAGAGTTAGAAGCATTCATGGAGAAAGGTATTTTATGTTGGTTAATGATGATTACTCTAGAATGATTTGGGTTTCCTTTTTGAGATAAAAATGTGAAGCACTAGAGAAATTCAAATGCTTCAAGGCTATGGCAGAAAATGAGAAAGGTCTAAAAATCAAGTGCCTATGATCTGACAGAGGTATTGAGTTCATTTCTAAGGAATTCAACTCTTATTATGAATAATATGGAATTAAAATATAGCTATTTGTTCCCCCAACCACTCAACAGAATTGAGTTGTAGAGAGGAAGAATAGAACAATTTTGGATGTTACCAGAACCATGATGATGGAAGGAAATGTGTCTCAGATGTACTAGAGTGAAGCGGTAAGTACTTTTGCGTATACCTTGAACTAAGTAAATGTGAATGGAAATGTTGGTAAGACCCCTTATGAGTTATGGTTTTTTCACAAACCTACTGTTAAGTATTTTAAGATCTTTGGAAGTAGGTGTTATATCAAGAGAGATGATGATATAGGAAAATTTAATGCTAGAGTGATGAAGGGATCTTCCTAGGTTACTCTACTAAGAGAAAGGCATACCGGTGCTATAATAAAAGACTAAGAAAGATGATTGAAAGTGAAAATGTCAGATTTGATGAGGACTCTATCAAATCATCCAGATAATGCAGCTATGATTCAGATGAAGACAACACAATTCAAGTTAAAAACACTCAGACACCAAATCTACTTTAGATTATTCCATATGTTATGGTGAAGCAACCTCAATTTGTTCCAGTAAATCAAGTCAGTCAGGAAGCTCAAAAAAGTGTAGAGGCATAGACAAGTGGAAGTGTAGAAGAAAGATCTAAAGAATCAAAATTCCAAGTAAGTCCCAAAACTCCAAGGTATGTAAAGTTGAATCATTCTGAAAGTCAAATCATAGGAGATAAGAGTAAAGGAGTGCAAACTAGAAGAAAAATTGCAAAAGGATATTGTCTAATATCCAAGATTGAACCTAAGAGTATCACTGAAGCCTATCAAGATGAACATTGGATGGAAGCTATGAAGGAAGAGCTAGCATAGATTGAAAATAATGGCACATGGCTACTAGTTCCTAGGCCTAAAGATAAAAATTTGATAGGTACCAAATTGGTATTTAGAAAAAAGTTGAATGAAGAAGGTGAAGTTGTCCGAAGAAGTTTTGGTTGATGATATCATTTTTAGAGGAGACGATAATCTATGTATGAAGTTTGCTGATGAAATCTAGAGTGAATTTGAGATGAGCATGATTGGTGAAATGAAGTTCTTTCTGGGATTACAAGTTACACAATTGAACCAAGGGATTTTCATATCTCAGTCCAAATATGTGAAAGAGCTACTAAAGAGGTTTGGAATGGATGACTCCAAACCTATTGGTACTCCCATGGTAACTGGACAAAAGCTATCACAAAATGATGATTCTCCAAAGGCAAATCAAACTTGGTACAAATCAATGATTGGTGGATTTCTCTACTTGACATAGACTAGACCAGACATTATGAACGTTGTATGTATGGTTGCTAGATTTCAAGCTGATCCAAAGGAATCACATGTGATTGTTGTAAAAAGAATTTTCAAATATCTTAAAGGAACAAATAAATTTGGAATTTGGTATCCAAAGGATGATGATCTCACTTTGTATGAATACACTGATGCAGATTGGGCTAGTGATGTAGATGACAGGAAAAGTACTAGTGGTGGTGCTTTCTTCCTAGGGAAGAAGCTAACATTTTGGTTGAGCAAAAAGTAGAATTTAGTTTCTCTATCCACTACTGAAGCAGAATACATTGTTGTTCCAAGTAATTGTACTCAAGTGATATGGATGAAACAAATGTTGAGAGCTATCAGAGTCATATATCAAGAGCCTATTGCCATATACTATGACAATTCAAGTGCAACAAATATCTCAAGGAATCTGGTACTACACTCTAAGACTAAACATATTTCAATTAAGTTTCATTTCTTGAGGGAAAAAGTGAATGAGAAAGAAGTCAGACTGGAATATGTGCCTACCAAAGAATAGATTGCAGATATATTTACTAAGCCATTTCCAAAGGATACTTTTGAGTATCTCATAAGAATGCTAGTAATCACCCCTCCTAATAATAACTTAAGATGCATTTATTTGCATCAATCCAAGAGTTTCATTGTTATATTATGATTTGGATTGATGTTTTTGTGGCTACTACACAGGGGGAGTAGTCAAATGTGCGGATATGTGGTTCAAAGTGTGTGCATGGAAAGGTCATGGTTACCTTTGACATTGATGTCAAAGGGGGAGAAGTGTATTGTGAAAAATTCTTGTGAAGAGAAGCTCAGTTGAGAGAAGTGAAAAAAAAGTCAGTGTGTTGGGTTGATGGTATTCTTTTTCACATCTTGTGTTGCCATCAATGCCAAAGGGGGAGATTTTTGGATGTTTTGGATATGGTTGTTGATATTTGGTTGTCATTAATGTCAACACTATTAGCATTTGGTGTATTGAATACTATATATGTCGAGGATATTGAAAAATTTGTAAAAGAAAGTATTCCTAGTTCCCAGTGGAATTGTGCAAGTCAAGAAGGCATTGTTTTTTGTACATTGAAGATTAGCTGATGTGGATTTAAGGGATTATTGTTGAATGTTTCTAGATCATCCACTAGAAGTTTCAGAGGTCCGCATGAAGTTTTGAGTATTTTGTGGTCTAAACATGTGTTGTTGGTCTTTGTCAGTGTTCTTGAATGAATTTTTTGTAATTCTTATTTTTTCAGTTATTGCAGATGGTTCTCTGTTGTTTCTTGTTGTTCTATGGTGTCTCTAGATCATTCTCTATCTTTTTGGTGCATCGATATTACTTGGTGAGCTCGTGGTTGAAGATCTTTGTGCACATGTTCAGTTTTTCTTGTTCCTAGTCGACATGTTGATAGCGTGTTGTGGATCTTTGAGGTATAATTAATTAAAGTCTTCTCACATTGGAGATATTATTTTGGGTCTCCACTATGTTGTGGCTGACCTTGGTGGATTCACATTAAAATTTTATTTGTATATTTGGGCCGACATTACAATTATATTTTATTTCCTTGGCCAATGAAGTGGTGATGGAATTTCATGTAGCAGACATATAAGGGTGATTATTTCATTATTAAAGAAGATGCTTCACGTGCTTGTATGTGTGTATGAGTGAATATCATTCGATTGTTGAGCAGAGTGTGAAAAAGAATGTGCAAAGTGTGAAGAAGTGTTGAGCTTAATTGGAACTGTAACCGGGCTTGTGAAGAAGCTATTTTCTCAATTCACAAATTTTGGATGGTTTTAATCCAAACCTTATTGTTGGACAATGAGTCCTCTTTTGTAATTAAGCAGTGAGCTCTAGTCGGTGTGCCTGAATGCATATGAATTCCCCTTATTATTTATTTTTATACTTCTAGTAGAGTATAATATTCTGGAATAACATCCACTGTGGTTTTTCCCCAATAGGGTTTCCACACAAAAAAATCTTTGTGTTCTTTGTCTCTCTGATGTGTTGATTATTTATGGTTATTGCTTATTCATCAGATCTAAGATTAAGTGAAGATTGAGAAGAATATTTTTAGTTTCTGTTACAACTGATTCACCCCCCCTCTCAGTTTTGTTTCCTTTTTTTTCCAACAATCACACATTAACTCAAACCTAAATCCACTCATACACACCATGCCATGCTTCCACAATCACTGAAGAAATTTCACAATTAGTGTAAACACCCAAGGTCAATCCAACCTATGTAAAAACCATTAAAAAATTAAGTACACATTTCCTTGAATCCAAAGATGACTTGAAAACAACACACAACACTTAAACATAATATGGAATATTCCACAAACGCTTTGAAACCCAAAAAAATCTTTCACAACAACTTTTACCTAAAGAATGTACACCCAGTACATTCAGATAATATTCCATACACTATAACTCAGGAAACTAATTTATAGAGAACCAAGCAATGAAAAACTTCAACTAAAGGTATATATGAACCTTATTGACACAATTTGAGAGCTGTAAGACTAGAAATCAAACTATAGAGAAATGTGGAGCAAAATCATTTCTCAGACACCACCGTAATGCATAGTTCACATACTGGTGAACACAACTTTCTCTACACAATGATCCATACCAAGAAACTCTGGATATAACACTTATGAATACATCTGATCAACATATCCAAACCACACAAGCATATATTCAACATAGAATAAATGTGAAGCAAAACCAAAGCACCACTTTGTATGTCAAAGCACCTCTACAACACACAATTTCCTCTTTTATTTAAATTTTCTTAAAATCACGTGGAAACCAAGCACCACAACACATTCTCATCATTTGAAACACCTCCTCATCACAACCAAACCAACTACAACATAGCAACTCAACCATACACATGCTTATCAAAGCAATACTAGAGATTGACACTAGTAACACTTACTAATGACAACATAATGAAACTAATCAAAGCATCATCACAAATTTTCAACCATCAGTAAACTTCCAAAAATCACCAATAGTATGAACTATTTTACATCAATGACAACACAAACATAAGTCTATTGAGATCAATGATAACACCAACTACTCAGACTTACAATAATCTCCCCCTTTGTCATTGATGAAAACACATGATGTGAAAGACCACCAACAACAAACACAACTTTGATAACCAATACACTGCTCCATACCAACTCTTTTTCTTTCTCCCCCTTACATCATACTCTCCTTGTTCACTTTACTCTCTCTCCCTTTTTCAAATGACTCTTTCCTTTTCCCCCTTACATCATACTCTCCTTGTTCACTTTACTCTCTCCCTTTCTCAATTGACTCTTTACTTTTTCACATTATTCTCTCTCCCCCTTTGAAATCAATGGAAAAGGGTGAGACCTCTCTCTCTCCCCTTTTGACATTAATCATAATTTTTTTTGGTCACCACTTCTCTATAACATCTTTTTATTTTTACTACTCTACATACTCCCCATTAGGAGCACACAAAAAACTATGTTAAGGAACAACCACTACACATATCCTTTGACACAAATGATAAAGGACAACACCAACTTGCACTAGCACTTACTCCCCCTTACTACAACAATTCCACTATCTACTCCCCCTAAGAGGTAGCTACCAACATCAATTCAAAACAAGGAATGAATCTTGAAATTTATTGGACTAATGCATATCCTTATGCATCTAGTTCAAATAAGGAGGTGCAGTAACCTCTGACTTCTCCTAAAGATACTCAAAATTAATCTTAAAAATATCATTAGTAAATATTTCAACGCCTGGTCCTTTGTAGGTACATACTCTACCTTTACTTCATTCTCTACAAACTTCTCTCTCAAAAAGTGATACCAGATTGAAATATGTTGTCTTTGAATGCATTACTAAATTATTTGAAATGTTAATAGCACTTGTATTATCACAAAAAATATAAATTGATCCATCTTATACCACTCTAACATCCTTCAAGGTTTACCTCATCCACAATACTTGTGTGCAAAAATATGTTGAAATATATTTTACCTTTGTAGTAGATAAAGACATTGAATCTTGCTTCTTGCTTAGCCAAGACACTAATTTGCATCCAAGAAATAATGTACCACCACTTGTAATTTTCCTATCATCCACACAACCTATCCAATCTACATCTGTATAAGCACTCAGAAAAAAATTAATATCCTTTGGATACCATAAACCATGTTCTAGAGTGTCTTTCAAGTATTTGAATATTCTCTTCATTGCTGCAACATGTGACTCTCTAGGATCTTCTTGAAATCTAGCCACAAGAAAAATTGCATGCATGATATCTAGTCTAATAGTATTTACGTATACCATTCCTCCAGTCATTGATTTATACCTTCTTTAATTAGCCTTAGGAGATTCATCATTCTTTCTCAACTTCCAACTAGTAACCATAGGAGTGCATACCATTTTAGAATCTTCAATTCCAAAAAAAATCAACATTTCTTTGACATACTTTAATTTTGAAATGAATATACCTTTTTCTATCTAATTGATTTGCATTCCAAGAAATAAATTCATCTCCCTAAACATAGACATCTCAAACTCTTTTGCATCTCTTCTATAAATCTCTTACACATACCTTCATTTCCTCCAAAAATTATATCATCAACATACACAACCACAATCAAGATTTCATCTTTTTCAACTTTGAAATGAAAATTACTATCTATAGTACCATTATTGAATCCTTGTTGTATCAAGTACCTATCCAACCTTACATACCAAGCTCTAGGAGCTTGGTTTAGTCCACAAAGTGCCTTCTTCAATTTGTAGACCATATCTAATTCATTTGATAATTGAAATAGTTTTGGTTGTTCAATGTATACCTCTTCTTCCAACTCACATTCAAAAATACAAACTGCACGTCCATTTGATAAACTTTGAAATCCTTGTATGTTGCAAAAGAAAAAGAAAAATCCTTATTTCTTCCATTCTTTCCACCAAAGCAACTGTCTCTTCAAAATCTATTCCTTCCACTTGTAAGTAACTTTGCACACAAGCCTTTACTTATTTCTTAATATTTCTCCATTCTCATTCAGTTTGTTCTAGAATACCCACTTAGTTCCAATTAAATTCTTGTTTTTTGTTCTTGGGACAAGTCCCCAAGTCTAATTTGTCTCAATTTGCATTAGTTCTTCTTCCATATCCTTGATCCAATACTCATCCTTGCATGCTTCAATCATTGTTTTAGGTTCAACTTTAGAAAGTAAACATGGATTTACTTGTTCTTTAGCAATAGCAACTTTCTCCTTGTCAAAACACCTTTGCTTTTGTCACCAATGATATAATATTTAGAATGATTCTTCTCCACTTATTTAGGAGTCTTAGGAATCCTTTCCAGAGCTTCTTCCTTTTCAATTTTAGCTTCTTTCTTCTTAACTTTATCTCTATTATTTTATCTACTAGAGGACTCATCTAATTTATATCAATCTATCACCACTAAGTTCTTCTATAAGTCTTCATCCACTTTGACACTTTCAATCTCAACAATTTTTTAATCCTCTTGATGTAGCATTAGTAAGCTTTGCTTCTAGTGGAATATACCTTCATCAAATCTTGAATCAAAATTTCCTAAATAATCTTCATCTCTTCTAATATAACATTTGCTTTCAAATACTCTAAAATATTTGACATTATGAATCCTTTCATACCACAACTCATAGGGAGTCTTTGCATTGTTTCCTCTTCCTTGTACTTTGTTAAGTATGTAGATTGCAATGTGAATTGCTTCTCTCCAGAAGAATTTTGGTATGTTTTCCTCTTTCATCATGGTTCTTGTAGCTTCCTAAATAGTCCTATTCTTTCTTTCAATCACACCATTTTGCTAAGGAGTCCTAGGGTCAGATAAATGCCTCTTTATTCCATGATTCTAACAAAAGCTATTAAAATCATTAGAGATGAAATCTCCACCTCTGTCAAACCTCAAGCATTTGATTTCCATATCCATTTCATTCTCAACCGTAAATTGGAATAATTCAAACTTATCTAGAGCTTCTTATTTTTCTTCAAGAAAAGTAATCCATGTCATTCTAGATTAATCATCAATTAATAGCATGAAATACCTATCACATTGAAAACTTCTTACTCTACTAAAACCACAAAGATCTATATGCACTAGCCCCAACAGTTTGGTAGAATATTTTTCTTTGAATTTGAAACTTCTTGCTTTCTTCCCAATTTGGCATTCCTTGAATACAACATTGATGGTCTTTGTAATCTTTGGTAGATCTCTCACAACTTGAACTAAACTAATCCTCACTAGGCTATGAAAATTGATGTGACACATCCTTCTATGTCATAGCCAACTTTCATTAATCTGAGTCATAAAGCAATGACCCTCAACACCTTTAAGTTGATAAAAAATTCCATCTGTCCTTCTTCCAATAGCAACCATGTAGTTTTGGAGATTTTTTTGTTCTTTCATCCATCATCCTGAAACATAAGATTATATCCTTTGCTACACATTTTCCCAACACTCAAGAGGCTATGTCACATGTACTTAACATAAATAACATAATTTGTACTATGCTTGCCATCAAAATTGATTGAGCCTTTTCCACATATCTTAACAAATGTATCATCGCTGAACTTAACTAGACCTCCTTCATATTTCTCAAGTTTAACAAACTTACTTTTATCATCGGTCATGTGATTTGAGCATCCATTATCAATGATCCAATAGTTCTTCTCCTCTATGGCATGAAAAGTAGTCACCATAGTTCCTTCAATATTATAACCTGCCTCTAGAGAATTTTCCTTCATACATCTCTTAGATCAACATTTATAGCCATAAACAAGCATTCACTATCCTCATCATTCACATAGTAAGATTCATCATCAGATATATTGGCATCTTCTCTAACATAATAACTTGTATTGATTGCTTTACCTTTGTTTTCCTTGTTTTTGTCATTCAAAGTTTTGTTTGGACATCTTGAAGCATAATGACCTATCTTTACATGACTAAAACATTTGCAAGGTAACTTATCTCCATACTTTCTAGTACCCTTTTTCATTTTCCTCAAAAAATTTGATTCTACATCATCAAGATACTCATTATTTTATTCTTTAGTCTTTTTTGATTTACCAACCTTAGAAGTTTTAACTTTTGTATTACTTGGACCAAATTCTCTCATTTCAAAAGAAGACAAAGCTCCATACAAATGATTTCTAATATATTTTCTCAAATCTTGGGCTTCCTCAATAGAAGAAAATTATGACTATAAGCTTTAGGAAGAGTTCTCAGTACCTTCTTTACCACTTCTTCTTCTTCAAGCTTTCCACAAGACCTCTAATGGATTTGATAGTCTTATCCACCTTATGCATGTAAATTGTAATTTTTCATCTTCTGACATCGCATGTTCTCAAATATGATCTTTAGATTCTACATCTTAGCTTGCTTGACCTTATCATCTCCTTCATAAATGTTATCCAACTTTTTCCAAATCTCTTTAGTAGTTTTTAGATTCATAACTTTTAGAAGTTCAATATTATAAAGACCACTTAAAAGAGCATACCTTGCTTTATCATTGTTCTCAGAAGACTTGGTCTCATCACCAGTGCTTAGACCATTTGTAGGCATAATGTATCTAGTCACAACAGAATTCCTAACTCCATATCCAAGGGATACTAGAAAACCTTCCATCCTTGTCTTTAAGAATGCATAATCTGATCCATCAAATAGAGTAGCATCTCTCTTGTGTGTCATCCCAGATTTACCTTAAGCAATTAAGATTTCTTCCAAGGAACCTTGCTTTGATACCACTTGTTGAATGCACAAGACAACTAAGAGGGGGGGTAAATCGGTTCATTAAAACATCAAAACCCTCATTAATATTTAGATCCACAAAAACTTCAATAACCTTTAATCTATCAGAATAATTTGGAATGAAAGTAAATAACATAAAAGAAACACATCAACACCATGCACAATAGAAGACTAGATTTACATGGAAAATCTAAGGGAAAACATTATGGTGAGGATTAGCTCACAATATAAAGTAATTGCAATACCAAATACAATAGGCTTACTATCAATGGGTTCACTACCCAAAAAAAGAAGGGATCGCTTCCAAAGTATAGAAAAGAAGAAAGAAGAATGTTATAGTGAGAAATCCATCTCAATACAACAAAAAATTTGACATCACCAACACATTCATAGCCTATCTAAAAATTGTAGACACCTTCTACTCACTAATTCCAATAGTCTAACACATTAAACATGCATTGCACTTCACAAATTCACACTTCACATTTTTGTAATTCACATCATACTCTACACACAAATCCTCCATCAACACAACACCTATTTATACCTTCTTCAACCTTGAAAGCAATCTCCAAGGTCGGCTATGCACCTCAACCATGCAAATTCAAATTAGGTTAGCACCAAAAAATTCCTACGGTGGAAAGGAATGAAGGAATACCACATCACACATTAACTCAGACCTAAATCCATTCATACACACCATACCACACTTCCACAATCACTGAAGTACATCTACAATTAGTGTAAACATCCAAGGTCAATAAAACTTGTGTAAACACCATTAAATAATTAAGTACATACTTCCTTTAATCCAAAGATGACTTGCGAACCACACACAATGCTTGAACATAATATAGAATATTCCACAAACACCCTAAAATCCAACAAATTCCTTCAAAACAACTTTCAGCTGAAGAACCTACAGACTAGTACATTTAGATAATCTTCCACATGTTGTAACTCAAGAAACTAACTTGTAGAGAACCAAACCATGAAAAAATTCAACCAAAGGTAGATATGAACCTTATCAACACAATTCTAGAACTGCAAGACTAGAAATCAAACTACAAAGAAATGCGGAGAAAAACCATTTCTCCCAAATACCACTGTAATACACAATTCACACACTGGTGAACACTACTTTCTCTACACAAAAATATAGACCAATAAACTCTATATATAACTCTTATGAATACCTCTGATCATCATATCCAAACCGCACAAGAAAATCTTTAGCATGTAAAAAATGCGAAGCAAAACCAGAACACCACTTTGCATGCCAGAGCACCTCTACATCATACTATTTCCTCTTTTATTCAATTTTTCTCAAAAGCACTTAGAAACCAAGAACCACAAAAAAATTCTCATCATCTAGAACACCAGATCACAACCAAACCAATTGTAACATAGCAACTCAACCATACACATGCTTATCAAAGAAACACTGGATATTGACTCTAGTAACACTTACTAATGACAACATAATGAGACTAATCAAAGCATCATTACAAATTTTCAACCATCAGTAGAATTCCAACAATCACCAATAGTATGAACCAACTGACATCAATGACAAAACAAACATAAGCCTTTTGAAATCAATGACAACACCAACTACTCATACTTGCAACATATGCTACTTCATACTACCCTCAAGGTAACAATCAAGTTGGTGCATCTAATAAAACTATCCTTAAAATCCTAAAGAAGACTGTCGATGGTGTTAATCGTGATTGGCATATCTAACTCAACCCAACATTATGAGTCTATTGCACTAGCATTCACATTCCTACAAGAGCCACTCCATATTCCCTCATCTTCAAATATGAATCCATCCTTCTTATTGAGGTTGCGTTACCATCCCTGAGAGTATCTATGGAGCCATTCATTGGTGAGGAAGAGTATTATGTATCATGTTTGCATGAGATAGAGTTATTGGATGAGAAGAGACATAATGCATTGGTCCATTTACAAGCATATCAAAATCATCTTTGTCATAGCTACAATAAACGATTCTAATTTTCACATTTTGATATTGGTGACTTGGTCCTAAAAGAGAATCTGAAGAATCAAATGGATCGAGAGAAGCCCGAAAAGTTTGAGGTTAATTGGTTGGGTCCTTACATCATAACTGCATAATATGGATCTGATGCTTACCTGCTTACTACTCCTAAAGGTGAACCACTACTAGATCCCATCAATAGCATGCACCTTTGTAAGTACTATACCTAGCTTTCCAAGAATCCCATCAAAAATCAAGAAAAAATACAAAAAAAGAAAAGAAAAAGTAAAACAATTGTCACCCTAATGAAAACTTGGCAAACAAGCATCTCGATAAGACCAAAAAAATAAAAAAATAAAAAACATTAAAGAGAAATCATCCATCCAATATGTTCTCACAGAATCTAGCAGTGCTCGTTCCACGGATACCCCCTTACGAAACTTGTCTATTTCCTAGGTTCGTGAGGCTCAAGCATGCAAAATGAGGTGATTTTAAAGCCTCCTCGTAATGTATTTCAAAGCCTCAAATAGTCAGTTTGAGCATCCCCCTATTTTTTCCTCATGAAGACCTTTGAAATGAGCTCCTTCGCGAAGTCTCATTGTTCATACTTAGTCAAATTGTGAAAAATGCAGTTGCACCTAAAAAGTGTGCTCCTACCCATGTTAAAAATTTAAGTGTTGAAAGTGCAGGGGCACAAAAAATTAGAGCCCCTGCATGAAAAGTGAATTGTCAAAATGTGCAAGAGCGCTAAAAAAGTGTGCTCTTACACTTTGTGTACAGACTTAGCCATTTTTGGCCTAGGCGTGTTTCTTCATGTCTTTGACATTTGTCGCTTATCATGCTTTATTTCATGCCACTTTTTATTGGGTTGACTTAATTTATTCTAAATCACTTTTCTTGTTCCTCACTTTTGGCATTTTTTTTTCACTCCTCTTTGCTAGGCGCATGTCTACCTCATTCAAAAAGCGTTTTGGTGAAGATTTGAACATTTTAAACAGCTAGGGTTTTGAATCCTTGTTTCAGGTATGGTTTTTATTCTTTTCTCCTCATCTTTAACTCTTCTCTTTACTCGTGATTTATATTACAATTCTTTGATTACGTTTTTAATGATTGATAATCATTTCTCCATGCATTGCCTTCCATTCATGCATTTTCTTTCTCCCATGTGTCTTCAACCTTCTCTTTTAATTTTGATGTTATGTTTTAATGCGTGGGAATTCTTCTATTGCCCTTTTCGTGATTTTTCCCTTGTCCTCACGTGTTTTCTCTTTTCATCATGATTTCTTCTCATTTATGTTAACCATGCCTTCATCTATTGGTTTCCTTTGTCAATCCACGTCCTTTCTCTTCAAACGTTGGATGAATTCTCTTTTCTTTCAGCTTATCACTATTTACACCATAGTGTATTGGCGTGAGAATGTAGGCTTTTTCTCCAAAATGCGTGGTGAAGGGATTTCTCTCCAAAAACATGTTATGCAAGGGATTGGCACTAAAAAAAATTCATGCTTTGAAGGTCAAGAGCTAGTTTTCAATATCCTTGCATATTATTATTTAAGTCCATGCTTCATGTGTAGTGGCATTAAAAAAGTGTGCCTTTCCCAGAAATCATGCAAACTCCCAAGTGTAGAGGCACTGAAAAAAGTGCACCCTAACATCATAAGGAATTTTCCTAACACTGATGAAGTGCAAGAGCATTTTTTTTTAGTGCCCCTGCACCAAATTTAGCTTCCCTCAAAATGCAAGGGTGCTAATTTTCAGCACACTTAGACTTTTCCCAATTTTTCTTCCAAACACCTTGAAACTTGCCAATTTAATTCCAAACCTCCTTCCATCTAATTTGTGCATCATTTTGTGTGCCTTTTCATCTGATCCACACTTGCTCATCATTTTCTCTCACCTCACTCATCCCCATGTTGTTTAATGACTAATGTTTGTTATGACTCCACATCTTGCAGTCTCTTTTCAAAATCCTCAAAGTTGTTGATCAAAGATTCAATTTTTCTCAAATGATTGTCAAAAAACCTCCATCGTCTTCAAAAGAAAAAGAAAGAATGAAATATAAGTATCAAGGTGTCTATCTACCAACTGTAGTGGTCTCCAAGGTGGAAGAAATAAAAGACATAGAGGTTGGTCATCAAGACTTGGTTGATTTTGCAGAGAAAATTGAGAAGAAGCCTCTTCTTGATCCTATGAGAGAAATTGTACACGGTAACCTACATTTGGTAGCTATTTTCCCTACTGCTGCACATAATACAAAATTTTTCCTTCAAGTGGCATCCCACTACATCAAGGAAAGCAGAAGTGTGATTGATTCTTCTGGGCACGAGATTTTAAGACTCGACCCTGACTTCTTTAATAGTGTGTTTAAATTTCCTAGAATGGAAAAGTACATTGACATCTCGATACAAAAAGCACAAGAAGTCTTTGACGCTGATCCCAACAAGGAAAAAAACCTAATAAATAGCCAATGGTTGAAGAATCCTAGGCAAACTGTTTCCAGATGGCTAAAGGGACTCCTGTGAAATGATTTCAAAGATGATGTCAAGGATATGATCACGTTCTTGAGCAGAGTGAAGGGCTTGCCTGAATCATCCACTTTTCATGATTGTATGTATGAATACATTAGTATTATAAGAAGACAAAAAATTCACATTGACTGGGGCAAATAGATCAGCGATGAAATACATGAGCAACTAATCAATGTGTCTTCTACATTAAAATTCTATATGAATTCTTATCTAGTGTATGTAGCAGCTATAATGAGGCAATTTCCAAGACTATCCACCAAAGGGAATCATATGTTGGTACCTGTGTATAAATTCTTCTATCAACTGGAGTTGAAGGAAAGCTTCCATTATTTTAGGAAGGTTACTGATGCTTTCTTCACACTTTTTCTTTTCAATTTTGATCTAACTCTTGAGAGGAGAAGGGTATCTGATGAGGCCTATAAGGCGATAAGTAAAGTTGGATGCATATTTCTACAATTCCCAACATTTACTTATTTCAGAGTAGGGTGCTACAATGGCTGCCCTTACATGCTACCATGATATCCTTCGAACAAGTGGGTTCTCATGGAGATGTGCAGATAGTTGATTTCAATGCATAGAGAATGAAGAAATATTCACAAGTGTGGATTCAAGTTCCCACTGACAATCAGAAAATATACTATCCCAACTGTACAAAAGGCCAAATTAGTTTATGTTGAGATGAAAATCATGACAATCAAGACCTATAGATATAGGTTTGATTTTGATTACCAGGATTTCAATAGGCGATTGCAAAAGGGTCATCATCACAAGTACTGTTTTGAAGACATATGGTTTGATTGCAGAGATGAAGAAGCGATTCGCAAAATGGATTATTGTAGGTTGATCGTACAACAGATCAAAAACCTTGATATTGCTTACCTACTAGAGGATTTTATAGATCCTAGTGATATCATGAATCTTATCTATGATGAACAAGAGGTTTCTAAAAACTCACTGCCTGCAATTCAATGGTCTAGGAAAGAAAGTACTAGCATTAGAGAGAGATTAGCACCAATCTTATCCAATACTGCAGAATGGTTACACAAGCATGGTTTTGAAATGAAAAGTTTTAGAATAGATTTGGAAGGAGAAGAATCTAAAGTAGAAGCTTGCCGACAACAAGAACTCTGCATGAAAAATAAATCAGCGGTCATTCCAACTTCTTCACGAAGAGGTCCTAGGATCAATTTTACTGTTGGAGAGAAAGATACCCAAACCATCCCAGAAGGAGAAACCACAGAATTTGAACCATCTCACTCTAAAGGTAAAAAGGTTGTTTTAGAAGAGAAAGATTCTGATGAGGAAAATATTTCTAGTGACCCATCCGCTGAAGATGAAGACTCAGCAGAAGCAGACTCTGATGTAGAAGTTTTTGAAAGTAGGCAAGATTCTGAAGAATATTTTGAAGAAGAATCTGAAGGCGATTCCGAAGGTGAATTGGAGAGACAAGAGGTTGATCAACAGGAACCTAGGCATGATCAAGAAAGAATTATGTCTCCACCTAAGAATTTAGTTGAGGAAATTCCTCGAACATCATCACTTGTGATTTCAAGTGTTCCTCATACCCCTCCAAATTTGAGTACTACTCCACCTCTTGTTCCTTCATCACCCATTCCTACCACAAGCATTCCTGCAGTAGAGGTATCCACTATTTTTTCAGCATCAAACTTTCTCGATACTCCCTCAGTGACAAGCATTCATACAGTTGATATACTTCCAAGTCCTCCATCATCCATTCCTATCATGTCTTCACCGATGTATGATATCACTTCTGAAACTAAGTTCAATTGGTTCATGAATGAGTTAATGCATGATCATCTCAATGTGTAATCTATAGGAGCAATGATGACAGACATGTCTCCTATTGTCACGATACCCATGGTAACTTCAGAGGTGACAATGATGACTAAGTTGACAGTGAATCTAGAAGTTCACACCTCCTTCCTTCCCCCTTGGCTGATATCTCAAGTATCAAAGTGGAAGAAGCAAATGATCTCTCTAGAGGATATCGACCTCGAAGAGATAGTCCCTCTAAAGGGTAAAGGGAAGAAAAATGAAAAAGTATACTCAAGGTTAAATGTTGACAAGACTAGCCACAAGTATGTGAAGATTGGCATACCACCGCAAGAAGAAGGAGATGTCAATATGGAGAACTACACAGTAACAATAGTCTAGCTTGGCAAGGTTACCAATGAAAGTGCAAAAGCATATGTGCGAGTGGCATTGGATATCTTGGCTAGAAGACTGGATAAAATGGAGCTCACAATATGTACAAATAGAAGGTAGAGCATTATGCCACTGTTGTAAAGAGACTTGCAGGATCTTCAACTAATGCATAATTGTTGGTAGTGGTAAGTATTGAGGACCCAGTTGTCAAGAAAGTTGATAAGTTCACCTCCAAAGGTAGGGTGTTGTATGATTTCATTAAGAAGATCATAGAACATGGATCTCAAATCATAATTGTTGTGGATGAGAAAACTACTTTGTTGGCCAAGCTCACCACATAGCTTGATAAAGAAAAAAGTGTACTTTTCAAGGAGCACAGAGATATGGAAAAGTGCATGTTGTCATGGTCACAGATGAAGCAGGTAAAGCTCAGTAAATCGGTGGAAGTCAGGGTAATTCCCAACAAAGAAAAGTTCATTGAGGTAAGAGAATATTTGAAACATTGAATTCAAGTAATTCAATCTCTTACAGAGGATCTCCACCAACTATAGGAACATGTCGAAGGGCATTGTGTTATTCTTGAAATATATATCAAGGATTTACCAGGACAACTTTTTGAGGAAAATTGTATCTTCCTGCTAGCCATAGAAATATCCCAGATCTTCAAGGAAGCCATCATGAAGATGATTGACATCGCAGACTTTTCAAAAGCCTCTCTAAACATCATTTGTGATACAAGGATCGCATTGGATAATCTGAAAACACATCTTGACATGTGCAAAAAGGTTCACTCATCTGCCATGAGATCGATCACGATAATTCACACCATTGTGGATTACACCGTTGGTTTGGATGAGAAGTTTGTGCAGGAGACCAGGAAGAAATACAAAGAATTTCGTGCCCAAAGAAAGGAAACGTGAAGGTTCCTAATCTCCAGTGTTAGACATTTTTTATGCTTCGCATTATGCATCTTGTAAATATTTCCTGACATTTATATGTCTTTTTGTAAATCATAATTGCACCAAGTTCAAGATGTAATCTTTTGAAAAAAAAATTACACTTTGACTTTGGTCAAAGTTAGGTAAGATATACTTGAATCGCACACCTAACTTTCCTTAATTTTCTCAACTTAGTTTCCTAATTTTTCTCATCCCTCTTTCTATAAATATGAGGAATTTCTATTGTATTAGGGATCTTTTAGTATTTTGCAATGAAGTGCTGCCCTTTTTGAAACAAATTGTTAAACTTTGTGTTCATACTTTGCGAACAAAATCAGATCAATAAAGAAGAAGATTTCAAACCATACTTTTTGTTGGATTCGATAGTCTTGTGAATTGATCTCTTTTGGTGGTAATTAGTAAGTGATATCTGAAAGACTCTAAGCAATTCATGTAAACTTTGTATTACATCTTTTACTTAAATTTACATTTGTGTTTTGTTTAACTATGGTTGGATGTTCTACAATACTTTGCGCTTGTAATTGTTCATGCTCTTTGGATACTTTTATTGGATGATCTACAAGACTTTGTGCTTGTAATTTTTCATACTATTCGAGGAATTGTTGCATCTAAGAAGACATTGTGCTTCTAATGTGACAAATGACACATCTATCACAAATCCACAATTGATAAAGCTATGAAACAACTTTGTGCCTTTGTGATATTTCCCTTTTACTTTACTTGTTTATTGTTAATTACTTCTAGTATCTCTACTCTTTACTTTAACAAGATAGAGGTATCGGTATTACTGCTAGTTGATCATTTAAAGTTATTAAGAATTGAGAACTTCCAACAGTGAAGCATTGTAAACATCTTCTCTGAAAAAAGAGAGAAGGATGAATGTGACACCCCCCCCCCACTTCATAAGTATTATTTACATTGTGTAATTACTTTATTTGTTTTACCATCACTTTCGTCAGCAATAAGAAGGGTGCCTCCCCTTTTCAGAGAGGAGAGATTCATATCTCACATAGTTGTGGTTGAAGTCCTAGTTGTGTAATCTATCAAAAATTCGATTACATAATTTTCACCCAACACAATATTAAAAACCACTTTGGTGGCACTTTGGATAAGTACCATGGTGAAAACATGGCAAATAGGTGCCATGTGTAGTCAATCATTGCTACATCATCTACTATCATTCTATCTAATTTTTCCACTTTTATCAATGATCCCTCGCACATATTTCACTCCATAACAAAATCTCACCTTTCCCATCCATTCATAATAAAGCTTAATCATCCTTCTCATGGTTTGACAATTTTTTACGTTTAGCATCTTTCACTTTCCATACCTATCCACAATAAATTTTGTCCATAATAAGTTGGTCCTATACCTGACTCCAGGGGAAATTCCTTCACTTACATCTCACAATTGATCCTATACATAGTTCAACATTCAAAACATTAGAAAATCCAAAAAAAAATCAAAACATTAGAAAATCCAAAAAAAATTAAAACATTAGAAAATCCAAAGAAAACAAAAAACTTAAAAAAATCCAAAAAATTTAGAGAACATAAAAAAATCCCTAAAAAATAGAGTTTGTGTTAGTCCAAATAGTCAAACTACGTTTCCTCTATTACTTTACGTATGCAAGGCCATCATTGATGAGCCCTCAAGGCTTAGGTTTTCCCCTTAGGTTTTTTCATAACAAGTTTTTAGTCCATCTATATCCATCCTTCCATAATAAACTATCCATGGTCAGAGTCAGTTGAACTACATTGTCTTTATGCTTTACATAGGAAAATCCATCATTGATGAGCCCCCAAGGAATTAGGTTAGTCCCTTATGGTTTTTCATAACAAGGTATCCATCTATCACAATCATCACCTCACAATAAACTATCCTTTTCTAAGGTTGACATGTTGATTAGAAACAAACAACAAATCATTGAACAAGAGAAATGAGCTTAACCAAATCATGAAACAACAAAACAAGTTATTCAACTAGCCTCCGATCCAAATAGATCAATTGCCTAAGACATAGGTACCTACCTATCAAACATTGAACCATCCTTATCAGCTATCAAACAGTCTTATACATAATGTATATCATCAAGATCCCTGGTCTTATACGGCATGTTGCATTTCTGGAACCAAACTTTATGTATAATCTTATCACCAATCTTATACAAGTTGTTGCACTCTCCAAAGTAGACTCAATATCTTATAAGATTTGTACCATTCCTGAAACTAGATGATATCCTATGAATTTTCTTATACAGGATGATGCATCATCGGGATACTTGGTCTTATATGACATGCTTCTTTTCCTAAAACCAAAAACTATCATTATCCAGAATCTGATCATACGATTTGGAAAAATGTCTAAATGTTTTTTCACTCATTGGTCTATTTTGTCTTATTTTTTATTGATTTATCTTTGGTAATGTTACTACGGGCTTCGAGCAAGTCCACAAGTGATGAGAGGAGCAATGATGGATCATGACCTTTTTCTTTTTGGTTTTTCTTGGCAATATGACTAGGGAAACTAGGTTCCTTGTGTGTGATTTGGGTTCCACTTCGCATAATCAAACTATCCTATGCAAGATAAAGGTTATCTAATGCTTTCTTGCATCAAGACTAAAATGCTTTATGGTTTTTTCCTAGCATATTTGACAAGGTTCTCTGGTTACTATTCTGCATCATTACACTCCTTGTTTGTTGTGTCTATTTTTTCAAGGGATAATATATTACACCTTGGTCTATGTCATATCTTGGTGTTTTGTATCCATTTGCCATAATAAATGTGTTGTGATGATAATTATGTAATAAAATAAATTTTTGGTCATTTATTAGCAAAATCTCAAGATAGTAATCCTAATTCATTTGTTTCATTTTCCATCCTTGCCAACTTCCTTTCGTACTAACATCATGTTCATTCACCCCCACAATCATCTTGATAGCATGTTGTGACATACAAAAAGAAATGCATCAATAGTATTGTAGAGAAGGGTGATTCGCTACTCACAAGTTCTCTTCATTCAAAGAGCCTCAAGGGGTGAACTACCCTAAACTACCCCAAGGAACAATGTGAGAGTTCTAGAATCTGAAAGAGTAGGTCACAAATATTTTCTAGACAAAGTGACAAGATCCTAGCCAAAGGATGGAAGCACAGGTCTGGGACAATAGTGTGGTATGCTATCGTCTCATTGGAATGCTAGTTTCTGTATATACTAGAACATGATTTTATCAAAGAAAATAGCTAAATGGCCACTAGAAATCTGATTACTAAGAACTTACAAAATGTGATAAAGCAACAGAGTGTAATAGATCTCAAATGAAGCAGAATATAAATGATAAAGATAAAGAGAGGAAATAAATTTCTTACAACCACCCAAGTAATGAAGCCTCTAGCACGTGAATGTATTTAATACCTACATGCATAATATCCAGAGAAATTGTTGGGGTTGTACATGGGTTTTCCTCAGTCAAACCACTGTTTTGGTGTTCCCACCTCCACGGAGAGCCAATAGAGAGAGAGAGAGAGAGATGAATCAAAATGGACAAAGTGTGTGGTGAAAGAAAAACCCACTTTAGGAGTATAACCCGCACCACCAAGTACGAGTGATAAAAGCAATCCATGCTCAAGGAGGAGAACCCATATCATGAAATGTGAATGATAAAAGCAATCCCCGCTCGAGGAGGAAAACTTGTATTATGAAGTAAGGATCGAAATGATACAGGATATGGAATCCCAATATTATCACAAGCATGATATAAGGGAGATGGAGTTGCAATAGCCAAGAGTGTTGCAAGGAGAGAAGCCAAGAGAGCTTAAAAGTGTTGTAGAAGGCTATATGAAGTTGTGCAAACAAAATAACAAGAGAGAAAGTGTTAGATCCAAGGCTAGAAGGAAGATAGAATGAAGCTAGAAGATATTAGAAATTAGAAGCCCAAAAAAGAATTCAAATATGACATTTAAGGAAGAAAAAGAAGCTTCTCGAGTGGTTACAAGGCATCTCAAGCTATTACCACCAACCAAAGGAGGTGACAAGTGGAAAAAATGCATGAAATGTTCATTTGAATGTTGAAATGTTGTAGGACACTAGCGTGATGTGTGGATTTCCGTGCAATGTGCTAGTGTCCAAACACATCACGCTACAAAATGATGAGAATGGGAAAAGTGCAAGGTTCAATGTAAAGTTGACGCACAAAGCGTAGCTGCTGGAAAGGGGTTTGAAGCATCCTAAGAAGGGAAAAATGTTGATGCAAGGCTAAAATGAGCCTACACATGAGGCTAAGGGAGGGGTCACTAAAGTGGATACAAAAATACATGTGAAATTGCAAGGGGTGCAATTTTATGACATTACATTTTTTCCCCACTTTAGGAGGCACATGAATCTACACTAATATGCATGCTAAAGGAAATATAAAAAATATAAATAACATCATTATACCAAAAGGATATTGTAGAGGAAGAAAATAACTCTTTGAACCACAAAAGAATGCCCCCATGCTGAAGACCTACAAAATAAGCATGTTAGACAAGAAAGACCTGCACCAGACAATAATGTTAGCACACCAAAAACTAAAGGATTTGAGTCAGCAGAGTGAAAGAGACCTCAATGTAAAAGGTTATCTCAGTACTATGTGTCATCCCCAAATAAAGAAATAACACAGAAGAATTCTAAAATGAAGAGAAGAATGTAAGGATTGATTGCTTCAAGAGAAGAATGCACCCAGAAGACAAGGAAGCAATCAATGTTGAGGACAAAAAGAAGTGTATGCATAGAATGAAGAAGATGCAGATCTTTGATCTAGTATACACAATTTTAGAAGAGAAGAGAGAAGAGAAAGGCTCAATGAGAGAGAAAAAAGGAGGAATGAAAATTCCAAGAGAGACAACTCCATAGGTACTCTCTTATGAGGAGGCTCAAACAAAAAGGACTCCATAGCTCTGTAAAACTATGAAGTTGCACAAAGTACACCGAAGGCCCTCATACCAATGATGGAAGAATCTCATAGGATGAAAGTGTCTTATAGGCCTGCAGACCTGCAAGGAGGTATCCCCAAATATCTCTCACATGAAGGAAGCCCCAATACATAAGCAAATTACAATCCCATAGACCTATAAGAAGGTATCCCTCAAGATCTCTCACATGAAGGAAACATAGATGAAATTTCCTTACAAGCCCATAGACCTAAAAGAAGGCATCCCCCAAGATCTCTTACATGGAGGAAACCCAAAGTAGGAGACTCTGCAGAGTCATATTGGAAACCGGATTCATAGGCGTGCTTGCAAAGTCACATGTTTACCCGCAAATAAAGCATGTTTGAAACAAAGCGGCCACATAGGCATTAAAGCAGACAGTCACACAAACCATTATAAAATTGAAAGGATTTCAAAGGGTCCCTTGGGAACCCAGAGTAAGAAGATAGTTCCACTCAAGGGATGTGTTATTTGAAAAGCCAGGTCTAGTCAGGCTACTCCCAAGCTAGACGCCATAGATTTCATTTGAGAAAAAATTTCAAAGGGGGTCCCTTAGGAACCCTTCAAAAGAAAAAGAGGTCCACTAGAGGGATGCTTCATTTGAAAGATAAAGATAAGAGAGGGGGTCCTTAAGAAGGATGCACATCTCCATAACAAGTTATCACTGCCCCTAGCATACATGGGAGGAGAACCATGCAAGATATTTAAAACATACAGGATAGAGGTAAACCTTGATATCACTTGTCATTTGAAGAAGATGCAAGTGCATAAACAAATAAATGAGTGATGGTATCTAAATCATGAAGTTTTTTTTATTTTATCCTTCAAGGCCTTACATTCACTAGTGGAATGGCCAAGCACTCGATGGTATGCACAAAAATAATGTGTACCTTTACCATGTTCATGAAATTTCTTACATGTAGGAGGAGGAAGAGTAATTAAGTAGGATTTGAGAAGCCTCAACAACATACGCTCTTGCTCAGATGAAGGATAAGGAGTAGGAGGCAACCCTTTCTCTTGTGGAGAAATTTTTGACTACCCACAAGAAGAAGATACGAAGATAGAAGACAAAGGAGGATGGACCAATCCATGAGAATGAGGTTGAGCAGACACAATGTCAACATTAAACCATGGTTTCTACTCAGATTATTCATTCGAGCAACCAAGCCCCAAATTATGCTTGCATGATGCGCATTCTATAGGGACCTAAATGCCTTGGTCATTACACCCACAGCCTTTACACCCATAGCCATATTTAGATACAAGCTTAAAGCCAAGGCCATATCTCACTCACAAATCTTAAGGAGGAGGATCTTCATAGAGAGCATTATTGTAGCAAAGGGGATCATACTCCTCTATTGGATCACCATCATCCTTCTTGATAGGACTACCAACATCATCCTATTTAGCAAAAGCATAATAATCTTCCTCAAAAGGAGGATCATCACTAAGAACATTGCAATTTATGTGCACATTATCCCGCGATAAAAAAGAGTAATCATCTTTGATAGTGGGTTTGGCTGATGTTATCAGAAGGTTTAAGTGGATAGGGTTAACTTTATGTTCCCCACTGAAGGAATTTTTAAATTCTAGAGAACCCCAATCATCACCAAGACATGCATTCTCTTGAGAAGAGGTAGAAGGAGCAGACATAATATTTCTCACTTCAGAAGGATCTTCTCTAGGGACATCTATCTCAAGAGTATCCTTTGTAGTAGGTACTGTGGAGTAAACATCAACACACCAGAAGACACTAAAGGAATAATATTAGGCACAATCAAAGCCTAACTAACAAGTTCCATTTCACATAAGTGCATAGCCTCAGGGTCAGCCTTGACTGTGACTACTTGATTATTGCAAATGAACTTAATAGATTTATGCAAGGTAGATGGGACTACACCCATAGCATGAATCCATGGTCTACCGAGAAAAGGGTTATAAGGTAACTTTTTTGGCATAACATATACAAGGGTAGGTACAGTAATGGGTCCCAACCTCAAAGGCAAGACTATTGTTCCTAGGGCTTGTAGACCAACATTATCAAACCCACGAATGTCAACAAAAGAAGCATTAAGAGAAGATGAATCAATATTAATCTTAGGCAATAGATCAATGCTACATACATTGAGCATCGAACCGGTGTCAATGAGATTACATCTAATACCAATTTTATTAATGTTTGCTATGATCATTAGAGGGTTTGCTTACTTCTACACATCCGGGGGCAGAAGTTCTTGCAGATAGAATGTGATATTCAACGAATCCACATGAATATGAGCCATCAACACATTAGCATCCGTCGGCCTAGTAGAAGAAGGAAAGAGGATCTTTTGCAAGGCTTCCTAAAGCATACCTTGGTAAACTAGAGAAGATTGAAGAAAGTCCCAAAATGAGATCTTAGCTAGAGTAACTTGAAGTTGCTTGACAAGATCATAATCACTAGGTGCTTTAGTTGTAGGTTTAGGTGCTTGAGGAAGGCTTGGTTGAGAAGGTGGTAAAGAAGTAAGTTGATCAACACTTTGTTTATTCCTTCTAGTATTATAATTATAGGCTATCACTCTATAATAGGGAGCCTTAGAAATATCAGGAGAGTCACTATCAAATTGAACACCATTAATAGAAAAAATCCTTTTAAGAGAAGGACTAGTCGAAGTCACGTAAATGACTGGTCTCTTAGGCCTTTGAGGGGAAGAAGAGACATAGATTACATTTACAAAATCATCACAACTAGTGGAATAATTATTCAAAGAAACATTCTTAACATCGATCCAAGGAGGATCAGATGTGGAAGGAGGTTTATCATTTGCTAATACATCATCTCTAGAAGAGAGTGCATCAAAACAATGATGAGATTCATCATTCACCAATGCAACATCTCTAGAAGAGAGTGCATTGGAATGAAGAGAAGATTCATCATTCACAAATGAATCATCTCCAAAAGAGAAGGAATTGGAATGAATAGAAGGTAGAGTAACGTTAAGAAAGGTATCAATGATTTCATCTTCTTGCAAAAAAATATCCTTCAAAGCAAGAGGAATTTCGTGAGAAGGATCAAAGACACCAAGTGACATGGGCAAAGACAAGTCACTATCACATGCATGAAATGGAACATCATTAACATTTTGAATATAATTAGATACTAAATTCATAAAAGAGGATATTAAATTTATTTCAGCGACAAAACTAAGAAAAAATGGAAATCCAGATTTTTAGATTTTTTTGGTATTTTCTAGGTTCTAGTAATTTGCATTTTTTAAGGTCTTCGAAGCAGAATTTGGGGTCCAAACTTGCATCAGTCCCTAAAATTCGGTGAAGGCATAGTATTTTAAGGACTAAACTAGTCCTCTTTGAGATCTTTCCAATGGTGCAAATAGTTTTGAATTCCAAGCATCAAGTCAAAAGTTATGACACCGCCAAGTAGGGGTAAATAAATTCCTAGTTTTTGAAAAAAAGTTGTTCTTCACGTCAAGTTCACCAAAATGTAGAGAAGGTGGATTTGCTACTCATGAGTTCTCTTCATTCAGAGAGCCTCAAGAGGTGAACCTCCCTAAACTACCTCAACCAAAGGATGGCCACACGGGTCTGCGATGAAAGGTGATGCGCTGGCATCTCTCTAGTGCACCGGTGTATGTACAAACCTCAAAGCAAGTTTATCATAGAAAATATCTAAATGGTCGCTAACAATCTGATTACTAAGAACTTAAGAAATGCAATAGAGTAACCAAGTGTAATAGAACTAAAATGAAGCATAATATAAATGATAAAGATAAAGAGAGGAAAGAAAGTTCTTAAAACCACCCAAGTAATGAGACCTCCAGCACGTGAGTGTCTTCAATACCTACATGTGTAATATCTGGAGAAATTGTTGGGGTTGTATAGGGGTTTTGCTCAATCAAACCCCTATTTTGGTGTTCCCACCTCCACAGACAACTAAAAGATAGAGAGAGATGAACCAAAATGGACAAAGCGTGTGGTGAAAGTAAAAAATGCTTCAAGATTAGAACCTACACCACCAAGTATGAGTGATAAAATCAATCCCCGCTTGAGGAGGAGAACCCATATCACAAAATGTGAGTGATAAAAGCAATCCCCGCTCAAGGAGGAAAACTTGTATCATGAAGTAAGGATCAAAATGATAGGGGATATGGAATCCCAAGACACTCACAAGCATGATCTAAGGGAGATGGAGCTGCAAGAGACAAGATTGTTGCAAGGAGAGAAGCCAAGAGAGCTTAAAATTGTTGTAGAAGGCTATATGAAGTTGTGCAAACAAAACAATAAGAGAGAAAGTGCCAAAGCCAAGGCTGGAAGGAAGCTAGAATGAAGCTAGAAGAACTTAGAAGTTAGAAGCCCAAAAATGAATTGAAAAGATGACATTTAAGGAAGGAAAAGAAGCTTCTCAGGCGATTACAAGGTGTCTCGAACCATTACCACTAACCAAAGGAGGTGAAAAGTGGTAAACATGCATGGAAATGGTCATTTGAACATTGAAATGTTGTAGGACGCTAGCACAGCACACAAACATCCACGCAGTGCGCTAGTGTCCAAACACAACACGCTACAAAATGATGAGAATGATAAAAGTGCAAGGTTCAATGCAAAGTTTATGCACAAAGGGTAGCTATTGGAAAGGGGTCTAGAGCATTCCTGAGAAGGGAAAAAGGATGATGCAAGGCTAAAATGAGCCTACACAAGATGCTAAGGGAGCAGGCACTAAAGCAGATATAAAAATGCATGTGAAATTGCTAGGGGTGCAATTTTATGACAGTACAAGTATCATCCTGCATCCACAATCATGTTAGTACATCGTAGGTGTCATCATCATATGCATATTAGGTCATCCATATGGCATTAGAAGATGACACACCAAATAACATTGCATAATGTAGCATTGTCATCTATATAAGCATCACATATATTATCATCCTACATATCCATGACATCATATCATCTATGTCTATCCATACATCATAACATAAATGAGCATAAAATATAATCATGTGTATCCATCCATATATCATAAACATGTATTACCATAAACCATACATCATACATCCATAACATTGTATCATAAAGGAAGCATCACACCTCTATAAAGTGTATTCATAACATTGCATCATATAAATCCATCACCTAGAGAAACATAAGGAGCATGCATACAGAATCAAACACATCATGTAGTTGCCACAAAAATCATATATCTCACACACACACACACATATATATATATATATATATCAAAAAATAGTGTATCATAGTACAATATCATGATGTAAGCCAAAATGGAGTTCACAGGCTCAATCAAAAATATAAGTGTCTAAATGAATATAAATAAATAGGCCTATCATGTGCTACCTTTGTCACTAGAGGGATTCAGTGCTTTCTCATCCTTGTGATTTGATCCTAAGGGTCTATCATATGGCCCTGATCTCCTCTGTGAAACTCCCCTGCTGCTTTGAGCCCTATGCGAATGTGTCCTGCTCTGACTCTGGATCAGAAAGCTAGGCACCTTGGTACTCTCTGGCATTGCACACTCATAGAGATCCCTATAATATTTTTCCTCCTTGCTGGTTGAATACATAGCATCTGCAAATGTAGTATTTCACTTGCTCATTGTAGAAATAAAGTCAATGGATCTCTTCCCAACCCTCTATGCTCTAATAACTGCCTGATCCCTCTCAGTCATGAGTGCTTGCACATTTCCTTGTAAAGCTGGTATCTATGTTACCTATTCCTATATCATTTGGACATGTGCTTTCATTGCCTGTATTTGTGCCTAGGGACCCTATCCATCATCCTTAGCCTCCTCAATGATGCCCATAATCACCTCCCTAATGGGAATGTCACGTAGGCCCTCATCCTCAATAGTGAAATCCATCATTGCTTCCTCCTTCATTGCCACATCATCATCCTCCATATCCTTTATGACAAACTCCCTCACCATCACTTCCTCACCAATATCACCAACAACCTCCTCCACTCTCACTGGCTTGACATCAACCTCCATCTGAGCCACCCCTTGCTCCCCCTCTCCCTCCTTTGGGATGGGTGGAACTCTCTTTGGTGCCCTCTATGGTCCTCGTGGTGGTAGACCTTCTCTACCTCACCTACCTCTATCATCCCTCCCTCTCCCACAATCACCTCTACCCCTATCACCTTTTCCTCCATCTCCTCATCCACCACCTCCATTTCAACCTCCACTCCCTCATCCTTGTAGCCTCCCCCATGGTCCTCTACCCATCCTCTCCACTAGTGCTAGTTGGTTTGGGTCTGTGAATGGCATCGTTCTATGGGTAGCCCACCAAGCTTCATACTCTAGGGTAGTCTCTACATTGGCCACATCGGTTGTTGCACCCCACTGAATAGGTTGTAATGCCTTAATCTCCTACATCACCACTTGGAAATTGATCATAGGCCCCCATATTGGGACCTCTCTCATTGACCTTGCATACTTTGCTACCACCATTGGCACTCCCTATTGCTCTCTAAACTATCTAAGCACTCTCTTCGGTAGGTTCCTCTCAATGATATGTTGTGTAAGCATTATGCATCCAATTAAATATCATGTATGCCAATAATAGGGAAGGTTCTCCATGTCATCATCCCAAACAACACAGTCTTTATGGGCCTCCATTTGAATCCACCAAGCAAATCAATAGAATTCCTCTAGTAGCCAACATCTCCTACCTGAATCTAAGTCACAACTCCTCCGTAGATATAGAAATATGGTAACCCCAAAGCCAAGTATCTATCAAAAGGTCATCTAAACATGGCAATGTCCTCCCACTCCCACACCATTCGTAGTGTGGTCCCATAGCTAATGCTCTACCCATCTTGATATGCCATGTCATGCAACTGGAAATATAGCATGGCCAAAAGGTAGGGTCCCAAAGTATAAACTGTCACTTGCTCCATCATGCCCTCAAGCATCTCCCCAACCCCATTGGAAATCCATGGCCACATTTATCTAGGATGACAACTCCCAAAATAACTAAGCATAGCACCACAATGATCCTTTAGTACCTATCCACTAGGGTATCCCACCTAATCTCATAATCTTCGACCCCTAGCTCCACTAGGGAATCAGTCTCAAACACCTGTCACATGGCTTCCAATCTCTGCTTCGGGTCATAGACTACCCGCTCCCCATGAATAGAAAGTTTCAAGTGTAGAATCTAAACTAATGTGTTTTAAACTTGATAGAACCTACACAATTCAGAGGTTTATCTGATTGAATAGTCCACTCAACATTGCAAATACTACATTAAAATTTCATCCCAAGGTTTGTAAACTTGTGATGGTGCAGCATTGTATATTCCTTCAAAGACTCAAAACTACCTAATCTATCCTATTCAATTTATTCTACTTGTTTTAAATTCACATAATTGTTGAACAGTAAAAGACATAAACCAGAACTAGTGGCTACGAGTACCTACAACTTAGACTATAATTGAACTGTTACTAATAATTCAAATTACTATATCAATTCAAAACTAATAAAAACTAATGACTCAACTAATTTGACCTCCAAAGTACTACTGGTTAACCATTATATGCATGTTCATGAACATTTATTCACAATAAGAAAAGTATGGGATTCTAGTTTAACTTGCATAAAGTTTATAAAATAGGAAACAACCATTAAACAAAAATGAATAGTTGGAAAATAAAGTGAAGAACAGTTACCTTGAGTAGCTTGCTCAATTGGTTGTTCTCCCTTTAACAAAAACCTAATCTGACTAACAGATTCTACACATCCAGTGAAATTATCTTCATTCATTACATATGAAATATTTACACAATATCTTCTCACAGATTGTATTCAATCATTTTAAATATACATAATGTCTTGAAACTAAAACTAATTGATAATAAGAAAACCAAAAAAACCAACTAAATTGTCTATGGATTCAACCATCAGCTTTATACAAGTTGAGGGAATCTTATTCAAAGCAACAACTAATCACAATCATTAATTTTCACTCATAAATATATGAGCGTATAGCTAAGACTAAATTGTTCAACCCATAACTAAAAAGAAAGAATAATCCTAATAGAACTAAAACTGTATAAAACAGAATTGCATGTAAACACACAAACATTTATCAAAAATCCTATCAATAAAGGAATCATTTTGCTTCAACACTTATTAGCTGGTAATAAAGATGCATGTTCAACCTCCATCAAGTGCCTTTAATTAGTAATCATCACATTCAGCTTAATCTAGAACTCCCCTATTTTGTTTTCCTAGTCATCCTTTTGTTGTAGGCTCAGGCTCATCTTGTAACTGTTACATGCTACAATTCCTCTTTGGCTGCAAAACAGATAATTCATAAAGCATGTACACAAATCTAACCATCATAATTAAAACATATAATTCTATCCACATTTCATGCATATCTACGTATAAACCATGAAATACTCATTATATCATAACCATATTTCCATCATTATATTTTAGGTCCAAGTCTACATAATAAATATGAAAAGGTAGTATAATATAGAAGTCTTGTCTGGGAAATATATCTAAAAGTGTATAAAAGCATATATGAAAGCAACAAAAAATGAGTTAATAGCTAGACCCATCACTCCCCCCAACTAGTGTTTTGCTTGTCCCCAATCAAAAAACTAAGGGTACTAATTATACTGTAAGGTAATTTTCCTTAGGTCCATAACAAGATTAACTCCCTAGATTTGTTTCAAATAAAAACCTTTGCACTCTAATAACTGATTCATTCTAATATGCCCAACTCTCTCACATTTTTCACCCTTCTTCACAGTCTAGTGTGGAATCAGATAAAGCAACATAAGTGGGTGAAATGTAAGTGGCGCCCAGTAGATTCCTCTATCAATACCAATTGTTATGTACCTGTGTACCCTTTGAAGCATGGTTGTAAAATTATACATTGAGTGAGGTTCCTTCTTCTATAATTCAAGAGTTAGGCTATTCCATCTATTCTGCACATATTTGTAGCATTGTTGTCCTATACCTACAACTAATATTTTCATTCTTTCATAATCTTCCTTCTTGAGTTTCATGATTTTCTTTCCCACACCTTTATGATCAATGAGCTTCAACCATTCATCAATGACTGCATCAGAGTTTTTAACCTCTCTCCTTATGGGAAGTGCAATTGATTTCTCTTTCTTCTCATACTCTTCCATTATCTCACCCCTTATTTGCTCATTTATGTAATATAATTCAAGTGTTCTTATTTGAAGATCCCCTACAAAAATTAGAGGGTTCCATTCTATTTCATCTATCACTACATAAGTGTAAGTAATACTCACATAATTGATCTTGTTCTTCAGGTGTAGAAGCAACAAAAGTATGAAGAAACTCACAAGTTCTACTCATGCCAACAAATTGTTTACTAATTAACTTGCTAAACTAAAAACATAGAAATATTTCCTATAAAAACAACACATGTCCTTGGTGGAGGTCTACATTTGATGATCATTGTAGCTTTTTCTGATATTTCCTCCAACCCAACTTATGATCTGCTTAGTTCCATGTCTCTCTTTTCTAGTTCTTTAATCAAGATTTCCTTCTCTTTCTTCCATTTCTCCTTTTCATGTGCAAGTTCAATAGTCACTCTCTAGAGCTGATGTCCAAGTGACAAGGTGGTATGGTAATTAGGAGTTCTAATGGAAGGATTTTTTTGATCTGGCACTACCAATTCTTTATCTCTAGTCTTAGTTATGTCTAGTTGTACCAAAAAATCAAGTTTAGTGCCATGGCCATACAATTGCAATTTCTCCTCCATTTCCTACATTTTTGCTTCTCTCTCCTTGTCCTTCTGTTCATAGCTTTGTACTAATTACGCTAAGTGTTTGATCCTGTCTAAAGCCTCTTGGAGTTGTTTCCTCTCATCTCTTTCTTCTATGTACGTCTCCTCTATATCCATAAATTTTTCATTACCTCCCTCTTCATAGTCTCCATGAATGGAACTATCTAGGTTTTATGTTCATAATTTATTAGTAGTAAACACATCATCACGTTTTGAATCACAGGTAGTTAACACATACCTTCTCCTTTTTACAAGTATATTTTCATTTCCAGGGGCATCTCCTTTTGCTTCAGAGTTTGTTTCCACTAATGTGACATCTTCCTGTTGTTGTTCTTTATTCTTTTCTTCTTTAGTTTTTTCTATATTTTCTCTCATGGCACCTTATCTTCTTAATCTACCTAAATGTTTAGGTGTGAGTATTTTTGTCCTAACTTTCTTCTTTTCCTTCGTAACACCCTTCTTCTTTGGAACATCCTCTTTCTTCTTTTAAGTATCCCTCTTTTTCTTTGGAGTATCATTCCTTTCCTCTAGTTTGGAGGGTGTAGAAGAGGTGGATGCATTGCTTCTCCCACTTTTGGATGTTTGTGATCTTGAATATTATATTTCCCCAATTATAGGTGACATGCTCACCTTGGCTACGGTAGGTGAATCCATAGGTGAGATATGAGGGTTTTCTCCCACAGGTTCATTTTTGGGTTCTACATTCTCAAGTACCATGGATGCATCTAGAAAACTATTAATATATGTACACTCCCTAAAATCCTCCCAATTCACTTGTGGGTATTGAATCCTTAAAATTCTCTTTATTAGAAAAGCAATTAAGCAGTGTTGAGATAGACATGTATCACTTTTTTTATTTAGTAATTTCATGCCATATGTTTCAACAAAATGTAAAGAAAGTTTGGTACACATTAACTAACTTATTGTGCCTGAGATGACTGGGTAATTTGAAATTAATTGTGTATAAAAAGCCCTTCCTACCATCTCAGGTGATGTATCTAACAATGTAGGAAGCACAATTCGCCAATAACAAGGGAAGAGGGAGTCTCTTTGTACCTTGTGAAGATGATTCTAACTCCTCTCCTCATATAAAAAATTCTTCCCTAGCTACAACTACATCAGCACATGCCAAAAACTCTGCACCTATCCTTGGTAACCCAGTGACCTGTGCAATTGTGATTTTAGATGCTTCTACTGACAGTGCCTTCACCATAACTTCATCATATTCAAGCATGGATGCAAACCTTATTTTCATATCATCACTAAATTCTATTTTCAAGAAATAATCAAGCCAACCAACCCTAGTAAAAATGGGTAGAACTATTGCATCCTCCAATATTTGCTAATGAGTTGTTGGCTCCCTTATTATGACATTGCCTCCCATTTTGGCTTACTTTTCTACTCAATGTGTTCAATTAAACCTTGGAAATTTGGCTCAACCTACTCTAACACCTTCAAAACCCTTTGCCTTCCTTTTGTTTCCTCATAAACTTGTACTACCATACTAGACTACAACTTTCCTTCTCAATTTTGACTTAATTTGAGCTCATGAATAGGTTCTAAGTTCAAGTATAGTTCAGAATAAGCTCAAGTTCTCAGGGTTGAAATTTAGCAATTGAAAATGGCAGCAAAAATGAGATGTAATTAAGAGGGTTTTGCATGTTGTTTTTAATCCATTGAATTTGATTTAGGTGGCGATATAGAAAATACTGACGAAAAGACTAACTAAGTTGTACCCACCATCTCCCAACTTAATTGGTGAAGTGACCTCACTTCACATTTTCTATTTGGTGGTGGTGAAAATATGTAATAATGGAAATTAAGATATGGATAGTTTGCATTCATGAATTAATATGAAATAATGAAAGTTTAAAGAAGACTATATTAATCATGATAGTGTACCTAAAGTATGGGTCGGAAGAGGTAACTATGCACCGCGTGTGTGAACTAAAAGGAATGTATCTAATTTTTTATTTGATGTGATGGAAAATAGTTGCAAGCTAATGAATTGTGGGGTCGTGGGTGCAATTGATGGGATGGGTATTACGGATATGAGTTGGCAATGTGACAACTTGAATATTTAAAATGTGAATTGGTAGCAAAAGAATCATGCTATGCGTATTTATTATGAAGTGATGGATATTACATGTGGGTATTATGAAATGAATGCGTGTGAACTTGTAGTCTCTATGGCACCAACTAATTTGATTTTTTATATTCTGCTAACAAATAGTGCTATGGGTACCTATAGTGCCAAGGCTCATTCTGAATGTTGAGAGCTATTAAGCTACAATTTTCTATGGCATTAGGATCCTCTATGAATGTTTTTTAAAAAATAGGTTCCTTTGAAGATATTTTGAACATCATTATAACTTGCAGTGTGTGCTTGTGAGAGAAAATGAGGAATTAATCTAAGTGAGCTCATGGATTGAGTTTTTAACCTCAATCTTTGGATCACTTGAAGTGCTTGGTATGTCATTTGTTACTGAAACTTCACTCTATGTGTTAGATTTTGTATTCAATTCACTGTGAGCACCATATTGTTGAAACAAGGAGAATATGAAATCATCCTTCTATAATGGCTTCTTATATAGCTTCAATCTATGGTCATTTACAAGAAGTGAAAATCTAACCACATCTATTGTATGCAGCTTAACTGCCCCATTGGGATAAACTTGACTAATTTCATAGGGACCCAACCACCTAGATTGAAGCTTACCCTTGAAGTATTTATTCCTTGAATCATATAACAGTTCCCAACCCCTACAATGAATTCCTTTCTTTTGATGTACTGATCATGCCACTTCATCCTCTGTTATTGTACTACCTCAGTGTGATGGATTGCTTCCATCCTTATTTCATCCAATCTATTTAAAGTATGCAACCTTTCCTTTTGATCTTTTGTTAAGTCCATTTCCAATTCTACTATTGTCCTTAATGTTTTATATTCAAACTCAATAGGAAGGACTATTATCTTACCATATACTAACTCATAAGGTGTAAAACCAGTGGTGGTTTTGCAGGGTTTTCTATATTCACATACTGTTTCAGGTAACTTGGAAACCCAATCTTTCCTGTGTAGTTGCATTATCTTGGTGAGAATACTTTCAATATCAATATTAGTGACTTTCACCTGACCAGTAGCCTGAGGGTGGTAATGTGTTGATTTCTTGTGTCTAATTTGGTATTCTTAAACCAGTTTAGTGATTAGGTCAAAATTAAATTGTGGACCTTGATCAGTGACTATTTATCTAGGTACTTCATACCTGGTAAATATATCCTCATACAATAATTTTTCCACATTTCCATCTCTAGAAAACTATAATGCCTTTACTTCTACCCACTTAGTCAAGTATTCATTGCAAACAAGAATGTATTTCTTATTATTTGATGTAGGTGAGATTGGTCCAATAAAGTCTAAACCCCATTTTTCAAAAGGTGCTAATGTCAACTGAGGCTACAATGGAATTTCATCACTCTTGTTGGTCTTCCCATCCTTTGGCACCTATCACAACTCTTAGTGTATTTAACATCTTTGTGTAAATTTGGCCAATAATAGCCAGCTGTGAGGATCTTAAAGGTTATTCTCTTTGCTGCAAAATGACCTCCACATGGCTCATCATGACAAGCCTTCATGATATCAAATATCTCATCTTCCCTTATGCACCTTCTCATAATGTTTTTTAGGGATAGTGTAAAAAATATATCATGATACCCAAGAGTATGGAAAAAATTTGTGTACCAGTTGTCTCTTTTCCCTTGGAAAAAAGTGTGGTGGAATTTTCCCTATTACCAAATAATTGGAAATATCAACATACCAGGGTATATGGAAATTTAGAAAAAATAAGTGTTCATCTAGAAATGAATCATTCACTACTCCTTCAATTGATTATGTTAGAAATCTTGACAATAAATTTTCCACTACATTTTCCTTACCAGGTTTTTCCACTATGGTAGTGTTAAATTCTAGTAGAAGAAGCATCATCTTACCAATCTACCCTCAACTACTGGCTTGTTCATCAAGTATCTAATTGTTGTATGGTTTGTGTGGATAAAGATTGAATAACTAGTTATATAGTGTAGCCTGAATTTATTTATGGCATACACCACTACAAGAATCTCCTTTTCTGTAACATTATAGTTCAATTTTGCTCCTTAAAGATTCTTGTTGATGTAGTAAATTCCATACTCTTTGTTACCATCTTTCTGCCCCAAAATTGCTCCAATAGAAAAATTTGAAGCATTTGTATGTATATGAAAAGGCAGGGTCCAATTAGGACCTCTCAAAACAAATGCTTGAGTCAAGGATTTCTTCAACTCTTCAAAAGAGTATTAACACTCTAATGTCCATTCAAATTCAATTTCCTTACTCAACAAAATAAAAAATGGTGTAGCAATCTTATTGAAATATTTAATGACCACTTGTAGTAGCCTACATGACCAAGGAAACTTCTTATATCTCTTTGCTTTTAAGGAACATGTAAGGTAGATATAATTTCTATTTTAGGTGGATCAACTTGAATCCCTATACTAGATATGAATTTCCCTAATACTATGGCTTGTGTCATCATCATGAAAAGTGTTGAGTGATAGGCTATGTTCTTTACATCTTTTTAACACCTTTTCCAAAATTTCAAGGGCTTCCTCATAGGTTTCACCATATGTAGTGAAATCATCCATATATATCTCCATATAGTCATGTGTATAGTTAGAAAATATGTTAAGTACTGCCCTTTAAAAGGTACCTAGAGCATTGCATAAGCCAAAGGGAAAAATAGAGTAGGAATAAGTCCCCCAATGACATGTGAATTTAGTTTTTTCCTAATCTTTTGGAGCAATTTTTATCTGATTGTAGCCACTGAAACCATCTAAGAATGAAAATTACTTATTCATAGCTAGAAATCAAGCACTTGATCTATGAAGGGCAATGGAAAGTGGTCTTTCCTGGTGGTTGTATTCAATTCCCTACAATCTACACTCTCCATTTTCCACCTTTCTTAGGAACAATTACCAAAGGTGAGACCCATCCACTTTCAGATATGGGATAGATAAAACCTGCATCAAGAAGCTTTTGAAGTTCAACCTTCACTATGTCTCTTAAAGTAGGGTTCATACATCTTTGAGGTTTCCTAAAGGGTCAATAACCATCATTGATATAAATCCTATGCATACATAAATCAATATCAATACCTTTCATATCATAGTAATCCCATGCATATGTTGTTGAGTGTACCTACAACATAGTGTGCAAGAAATTCTGCCATTCTTCAGTCAAGACATTGCATAGATGAGAGGTCAAGGCTTGAAATGATTGGTACACATTGTTGTGATAGTAAGGAATGAAATATCTTAGATATCTCATCTGAGGCATTGGAAAGTATAATGCTTTGTAAGGGGTCTTGTAGGAATGCATAATAGTCTTGTTGATGTAGGCTCCTACCACATTCATTCTGAATTATGTGAGCAATAATCTCATCTTCATATGATCATCCAACAAAGTGCTACATTCTATGGTCATCAATGTCTGCAAACAATAGTTAGCTTCCTCATCCAAAGTGGGCCAAATAGTTTGCTCAAGATCAGCATAAGGTTGTGTTGGAGGATAGAGAACCAACTTCTTGGTGAATTCTCGTTAGATATTATCATATTTCCAAAGTTACAACCTATGAATGCATTAGTTGTAGCTAACATAGTTCTGCTTACGATGAGTGGGTAATCTACAAGATTAACCTTTGGTTGTAGAACTATAAAATCAATAAGATATTCCCAGGAATCCAATGTAATAACTAAGTCTTCAAAAATTCCTTCAGGCTTGATTGTTGACCTATCAGCTAGTTGTATAATAATTTGTGTGGGCCTGAGGTCGGCTAATTGAAGTAACTACATTGTTTCTTTAGTCATAACATTGATTGCAACCCCCAAGTCTATCAAAGTCTTATTGATGAGGGTGCCATTAATCTTGATGTCCACTATTGGACTACCAGGATATGTATACTTAGGGACAGTGATGTTCCCTAACATGATATTTGCTAGGTTTCCCAAGACATGCAATGTCTGAGGATCCTTCTTTTTTCCTTCCTAGTTTCTTAAGACACAAATCCCTCATAGTTTTGGTATGAATAGGGATGTATTTGATAGCTTGGATGAGTGGAATCTTGACGCTCACATCTTTTAATTAACCTAAGAGGTATATCTCAGCATATGTGTAATGATTTTGAATAGCTAAGCATTTAGAAAAAGGAGGCTTAGGAATTGTGGTTGTTTGGTGAACCTGATTTTACTAAAGTTCCAAAGGTGTTTTGTCTAAAGCTTCAACTACTATTTTCTCATCCTCCATATTTTTAATTTGAGGGGATGAAGACCTAGCAAGTTTTTTTCCTAATCTAAGGTGGATATCACTCACCTCTACCCCATAGTGGGGTATTACATAGGTTCATTAATATAGGCTTGTTGAATAGGCTTATTTTTAGGGTTAGGTGCAAGTTGGGTAGGTATTTGTGGTTGCTTGGGTGGCTGGGATGTAGGATTTAATGGAGGCATGATAGATTTATGTTGTGGTGGAGGAGGGAGCATAAGATGATAATAGTTCATATTTGGCTACTGCCATTGTTGGCCTTTTTTCCACTAAGGCTACCATTGATTCTATTATCTTGGCCATTGGGGTTTATAATTGGAACCATGGAAAATTTTTTGTGGCCAAGGATTTGGTTGTTGTTGGTTCCAATTTTGTTGGGGTTGTGGCCACTATTGAGGGTTTTTCCACTAGTTTTCGTTTGCTAGCTAGGGTTGAGAGTTCCAAGTAGAAAATTTTTGATTCCCGATAGGAAAGGATGAATTAAAGTTGGGGGGATCTTGTGGCATACCTTGTATTTGTTTCCATTACCTCTTTTGTGCTATATAAAAGAATTGTCCATCATCTCCTTTAATTGGCTGAAAATCAAGTTTCTCAACTTTATCTTTTTAAATACTAGCCACTCTCTTGCATTTACATTTTGCTTTTCTTTGCCTACAACTTAGATAGTATTCAGTGAGCATGGCCTCACTTCCTCCTGCTTCTTCTTGATATGGAGAGTATCCAATTGAGTTTCTAAATGGTTGATGATGTCCTCCTTTATGTTGGATAACAAGTTGCTTAACTCTATCTTTGAAACCCTTGTAGATGATTTACAAATAGTGGATATCATATCTCCTCTTGGCCTTTTAGTGAAGGTCCTGGAATAATTCTTGCAATCCTTACAAATGTCTTGAAATGGTATCTAAAATATCTCCTTGTCCAATCAGGTTCAAGGCATCCATAAACTCATTATTAACTCCCTTTAAGAAAACCAACTTGATGGACTCTTCAAACAACTTGTTTTGTGGGTTTTTCTTCAAAGCAAACTGAAATCTCTCCACATAATCTTCTAGTGGTTCATCCTCCTTCTATGACATCATAAAAATGTCATATTTCCTTCTGCCAAGTCCCCTACAATAGTCTTCATACTTCTCTAAGAATAATGTCTTCTTGGTTTCCTAGTTAGGAATAGCATCCTTGCCTAATCCCATGAACCATCTTAGGGTTGCATCCTTTAGAGTCGCAAGGAAGAGTTTGAGCCTATGAGCATCAGAAGTATAGTCATAACTTCTACATAAGACATCAAATTCAAACAAAAATGTATCTGGGTCCTTATTCATTAACCCATAAAACACTGGTAAGGCTGAAGGAGGGATATTCTTCAGCACTATAGCCCTTTCTTGGTTAGTGATTGGAAACTCAAATGTTGCATGTTTAGTATCATCATCCACTTCATCCCCCATGGTGTGGTATGTTCCCTCTATAAGTGTAGTAGATGTTGGTGATATGGAAGTTTCTTCTTCACTATTACCCTTCCTATGAGTATTGGGCTCACCAATTTTTGCTATCGTTTCTTGGTGTGACGAGGGAAGGAATATACCCAAATAATCTTTCTACCTCCACATACATGAAATATGGCTTTATATAGCATCGGTCCTACACAATGTTAGTGTATCTTCTAGAGTTAAAAAATATTAACAATCCTAATGCTGAAAACAAAATGTAAACTATGAAAGCTTGTAAAAATAAGTTTGTGAAGATAGCACCATCCCCAACAACGGTGCCAAAAACGTAGAGTGTAAACTAATGTGTTGTAAACTTGGTAGAACCTACACAATTCAGAGGTTTATCTGACTAAACAGTTCACTCAACATTGCAAAGACTACATTAAAATGTCAACCCAAGGTTTGTAAACTTGTGATGGTACAACATTGTGTATTCCTTCAGAGACTCAAAACTACCTAAGCTATCCTATTCAAGTTATTCTACTTTCTGTAAATTCATAGAATTATAGAATAGTAAAAGACATAAACCAAAACTAGTGGCTACCGATACCTATAGCTTAGATTGTAATTGAACTGTTACTAATAAAACATTACTGTATCAACTCAAACCTGATAAAAACTAATGACTTGGCTAATTTAAGCTCCAAAGTAATATTGGTTAACCATTATATGCATGTTCATTAACATTTATTAACAATAAGAAAAGTATGAGATTCTAGTTTAACTTGCATAAATTTCATGAAACAGGAAACAACCATTAAACATAAACAAATGATTGGAAAATAAAGTGAAGAATAGTTACCTTGAGTGGCCTACTCAAGTGGTTGTTCTCACTTTAATTGAAATCAAATATAAATAACAGATTCTACGCATCCAATGAAATTAGCTTCATTCATTGCATATCATGAAATATTTACACAAGATCTTCTCATGGTTTATATTCAATCATTTTGAATATCCATAATGTCTTGAAACTAAAAATAATTGATAATAAGAAAATTGAAAAACCAACTAACTTATCTACGGATTCAACCATTAGCTTTATACAAGCTGATGGAATCTTATTCAAAGCAACAACTAACCGCAATCATTAACTTTCAACTTTCACTCATAAATATTTGAGCGTATAGTTAAGACTGAATTGTTCAACCCATAACTAAAAAGAAAGAAGAATCCTAATAGAACTAAAACTTTGTAAAATAGAATTGCATGTAAACACACAATTTTTTTTTTCAAAATCATATTAGTAAAGGAATCCTTCTACTTCAACACTTATTAATTGTTCATAAAGATGCATGTTCAACCTCCATCAGGTGCCTTTAATCAACAATCATCACATTCAACTTAATCTGGAACTCCTCTATTTTGCTTTCCTAATCATCCTTTTGTTGCAGGCTCATCTTGCAAGTGCTATATGTGCTACAATTACTCTTTAGCTGCAAAATGGTTAATTAACAAAGCATGTACACAAGTATAACTATCATAATTAAAACATGAAATTTTATCCATGTTCATGCATATCTACATATAAACCATGAAATACTCATTATATCATAACCATATTTCCATCATTATATTTTACGTCCAAGACTACATAAAAAGTATGAAAAGGTAGTATAATTGTTGTCACAAGGATTTTCACCTGCATGCAAAGCTACAAAACTTTGCAATCTCGTGTAGCATTGGACTAATTTCAAGTTGTGGGTACCCTATATGAAACTAGACCTACAAATTCTAGGCCGACTTCCTATTTGATCTTCAAATTAATTATATGTACTTGTTTCGAAAAGGGAAAGAGATTTGAAATTAAAATCTTAAACTGAAATTGGACTGGGTGATGCACCTAATTGGAAATCTAAACTGCAAATTAACTCACAAATGATTACTCAGTACTTTAATTTACACAACCTGATTTCATAGCCTAATCACTTGAATGTTTTAAACAAAGGCTTTTATTCAATATATTTTTTTGAGGGAAAACATGGTTTTCATGACTAAATTGATCAATCAATTACATGCATAGTGTATAACCAATGAACTTAAACCAAAATGCATACAAATGTTTATGAAGGAGACAAAAAAAATCAGAGGTCTCAAAATTGAAAACACAATACTCCTTCGATCGAATCCCTCACAATAATGACGCCTGAAATCTTGAAGGAAAAAGTTGAAAATACTGGAAATTAAAAGGAATCTTCTACAAATCACAAACTAATTAACTTGTAAAAAACTGTTGAATAATCTATTAAATTATGAAAGTTGAGTTACATGAAGTCTCTTTGTTGAAGGCAAAGGCAGAAAACAAGAACTAGTGAAAAATGACTAAATCATATCACTTTATACAAAAAGCATCCTCAAGGCATGAACGTGAAACTAAAAGTAAAATTCAGTGTGAAAAATGATAACTCCAAAGAAATCCACGAGCAAAAATAAAAACCTCCAAAAAGAAGGCCCAAACTCATGCAAAAATGAGTGCATTCAGGTTCAAACTCAGTCACAATGTGTACAACTCAAAAGTAACTCGAGAATTCCTTTGAATGCATGGAAGTGGCATAGAAAGTGATCTGAGAGTGAAAATATATTCCTGAAATACCTCTCATAAGCAAAAACAAAAACTCTCAAAAAATGGGCCTACAACTGAAGTGAACTAAACTCTACATGTTGCAAACTCATCCTCTCGATATGCATGATCAAAATATCTTCAAAGTTGATATGGAACTGAAGTAAAGTGCCAATAATCTCCATATTTTGCATGAATTCAGTTTTCATTTTTTTATCAAACTTCAATTGGCTTTCACTTACATTCTTTACATGGATTTTAAAAGGCAATTATTTGATTAAATATTAAAAAATAATCATTCAATGATTATAATCTATCTATGTTCAGTATATGTTAAATATTAAATTAATAGTTAATATTTCCTTTAATATTTAATCATATTGAACCTAAGTCCATGTAAAGAAGGAACAAGTGGAGTAAAATGAATGACAATTCCTAAGTCACGATAAAGGCATTATTAGGTTGATTGACTATGAAATTCAAGACCATGGTTATAATAATGTGGAATGATTTATTTAAAACCAAGTCAAAAATGCCAATGGTTTGAATTAGGGATTTTCTTTGAAAGGTTGTTGAACCCTAAAATTTCATTCATTTCACACTTGAGCACTTTGAAGACTCATGTTGTTGTGAAGAAAGTTGCATTGCCATGAGCTGGGATGATGATAGAATCTTGAATCTGGCCATTTTTCTACTATTTCAATCACCTTTCCTATGTATAAAAGAAAAATAAAGAGGTAAGCTTCCATTTTTATGTGCTTTAAAGCTCCATTTGATCCCATGAATATTGTAGAATGCATGAATGCTTCGTTTGATACTTGCTTTATTTATCCTACAACCATGGTTTGCATTTTGTATCCTTCTTCTATCTTTTAAAGGAGAAACTCTATGTATATGCAAATTATGAAAAAAAACTTCAATTCTTTGCCTATGTATTTATATTTCAAAATAAGTATGGTCACGGGATTTGTAGCTGATTCTTCTTTGTAGACTCATAAAAATGAGTGGTTGTAGGCTTTATCTGTGTTTTGCTTTGCATTTTGTAGAAATTCCTCAAATCTTTGTATGCTTTCTTTACAAAACTGCTCTTTCTTATGGCACAGGGTTTGCTCTTTTTTTATGGCATGGGGTTTATATTTTCTTGCAGGTCGCAACCTCTTTTATCTCCATTTGAATCTTCAAGGGGTTTTTTTTTTAAATCCTAGGCTGTGATTTCTCTATTTTCTTATGAATACTGTGCATTATGAGAAACTTGATTTCAGTTGATATTTTTATTGAACAAAAATAAGGGTTACAAGCCCGTGGTTTCCATTTCACTAATTATCTTGAGCTAGGTTCTCTTTACTTTACCATGTACTTGGCCTTTCATCATTGTATTTTTGTTGCTATGTTTTATCCCTGTCAGTACCCTTGGAGAAGGATAGAAATGTTGACAATAGTAAATCGGTAACTGGAGTGTTTTTCTTATGTGAATGGTTTCGCTGCTTCATTGAATATTTCCCATTTTACTTGTTTCTAGATGTCTGCATACTAAACATTGCCTTGAATTTGAACCTCAACCACACTATTATCTTTGTCCTTTCTATTGAACAAAATTTTCCTTTAGAAATCCACCATTTTTATGTTGCCCCACCTCCTTCATATAAAGGACCTTCATTATTTGTATAAGATCATTGACTCTTGCATTGTACCTTCACTATCTAGAGTGTACACTTTGATATGCATGATCAAAAGTAATTAAATGACAATAATCTTCATGTTGTTTGTTCACCTGACCCTTAACTTCTTTAGAAAAGAAGTGAAGACATAGTGAGATAAGTATAAACAACAATTATGAAAGCATAAGAAATTCATGTTAATTGTTACAAGATCTCCTATTGTAAAAATGGAATTGGATCTGCCCTCTTTACATTTGCTTAGACTATTCATGAGATGAATTTTTGTCTTATTCAATGATAGGATATACTTGTATTCAAATCTATTGCCTCTCATAGTAGTTGATAAATGAATCGTAGCATCATTGTATATCTATGACTACTACATTACATCCCTTATAGATTTTGTAGAAGCATATCTAAAAATATCCTTGTATGGAGAGCCAATGCAAACATAAGATAATGGGTGGATAATTAAACCTTTCTTTCAAACTGTTAGGACTACCAACACTGTTATTAATATGCCTTGCACTTGTTTCCTTCTTGAAAACTGTAAGATCTCATGACTCCTAGCTTCTTGTGACTATTTGATTCTATCTTCATACATATTCACCTATAGCTTTACTTTGTATACATAGGGTTAAGGAACCCTTGAATATATATTGAGTGAGTATACAAAACTGAAAGATAGATAAAATCCATTTTTTTATTTTGTATTTGTCTCATATGAATGGCTTACCTTGTGATCTGGAAATTGTTGTATACTAATATGCCTCACTTTGTTGTTCCTAAATGTATTTGGAAATTTAGATATATATGTTGTTTATTCATAGCTCTTGATCTTTACTTTACTCATTCAAGTTACACATGCATGATCAATGGTTGCATCTCCCTTGGTGTTTGATAACTTTTTTTAAATGAAGAGTAAATACAGACCTATTTCTCTAAGTCTCTTACAAACTATGAATGTACGTCCAAATTTTTTAGAAATAGTTTAAATGAATTGATGCCTTGTTTTCCCTTCAATATAAAGGGGCTCAATACCTCATTGAAATGAAAAAGTGAATGCAAAGTAGAGCTGAAAAAAAAACAATGAAGTTGATGAACTCTTGACATGTTTTTGGTTTCTCCTTTAAACAATGAGTAATGAGATGCTTTGCTCAATCTGTATTCATCATGTTGAAAGAAAGGTTTCTTTATGAATCTCACTTTGTTACAATAGTCTTTCTGGATGACTGTTATGAATATTTATAACTCTCATGTGTAAATAAGAGAGTGTCCTCTTGATATGTTGGGCTCAACCCTTGTGGGAGCCCATTTTGCTCCACATATCTGATAAAAATTGATCATGAACATAATGAACATGTTCTTGCACACTAAACAAACAAATTAGCAAAATAATTGAAGCTAAAAGCTTCCATTCAATTGTGTGCTCTTTGAACATTTTCCTTTTTGATGACTTAATCCTCTGGTGAATGCTTGATTGGATGCGTATTACATTTTTGTTGGTAATGTAGGCATGAGGAAGAATTAATTCTTCATTGCTGTAACACTAACTTTTTACAATCTTGTAGATGAATTCGAAACTCAGAACTGTTGCAGCTTGGAGACGCGACAACTAAAGACTTCAAATGTGACAACGATTCGCTATTCCAGGCAATGACGAACCACCTTCTCCCTTATACCTATATTATCTTTAGTTGTTTTGTGCACATTTCTTCCTTGTATTCATTATTTGATTAAGAAAATCAAATTAAGTTACTCCCATGGCTTGTGTGGGAATTTGTTTTTTACAATATGAATAAAGTAGCATTACTATGCAATTTAATGATTTCTTCTATTACAAACATTTGCATAATAACACCAAAAATTCACAAGTAATTAGATTCTAGAATAGAATGAATATTTTAGCAGAAATATTGTACCTTTCAATGAGAAATGAAATTTAGCTCTGCCTATTTTGAGTTGTAGCTAAAAATAAGTAACAATTTGGCGACCATTGCAGAGTGTTTGCCTGCTAAACACCATAAATCAGTTTTGTTTATCAATTGGGCATGGAGTCCATTTTGTGCTTTGTTTTGACTCAAAAATTATGGTTGTAACTCAACTTCCAACCACATGAACTAAAATAAACTATTGAAACTATGATTAAGACAAAGTTTGAAAACCACGTGCAGCAACTGCACTTTATTGAAAGAAAAATAATAATAAAATGAAACGTGCCATGGGGCACTTATTGAAAGAATAAATGAAACTAAAAACTACTCTACTATGTACATCTACAAACATTGCTCTTTAGTAGCATTGCTTGAGGTGAATCCCATTGACAGGGATTGGCAGCACCTCACCATCCAGCCTTGAAAGTTGAAATGTGTTATTTTGTTTGCATTCTGTTATGATATATGCGTCATCCCACATAGCATCAAACTTTGTATGTTTACCAGGCCTACTCTTTAATTCATCCCATTTGAAAACTAAGTCACCCTCATTGAAGATCCTTGATGTTTCTTTCTTGTCAAATGTTTTCTTCATCTGAGAATGATGAATTTGGAGCTTCCTATAAGCCTCTTTTTTGGTTTCCTCCAACTCTATCAATTGAGCGAGTCTAACTTGCATTGGCTGCTCCTCAAGTAATTCAAGTTCTCTTATGTAACTCAGAGTTGGTAATTCAATTGAAATAGGTAATTTAGCTTCTTTTCCATAAACCAAAACATATGGTGAAAATATTGTTGATCATTTTGGTGTAACTCTATCAACTCGCAGGGCTAACTTGAGTTTGTAATGCCATGACCTCTGATTATCTTCAATAGTCTTTTTAATGATCTTAATCAGATTCTTGTTCATTGATTCAGCCTATCCATTAACCTAGGGGTAAAAACTGGACAAAGTATTCAGATAAATGTTATGCTTCACTGACCAATCTAAAACTCTTAATCCTATAAAGGCTAAGGAATTGTCAGAAATAATTGAATTAGGTGTACCAAAACTAGATAAAAATTTAAAACAGATGTTTCATTTACATATTTTAATGCAATTGCTTCAGTCCACTTTGTAAAGTAGTTTGTGGCAGTCAAAATCCATTTATGCCCAGCACTCAAGGGTGGATTGATTGGACCTATGAAATCTAATCCCCATTTTCCAAAAGTCTACTCCACTTGAATTGGATGAAGCGGCAAGGCTACAAGCTTTTGCTTTCTAGAAAACATTGCACATTTACTGCACTTTCTCACATAAGCATGAGCATCTTTGAACAAATCTAGCCAATAGTATCCAATCCTCATAATTTCAGAGCTATAGTACATGGTGCAAAATGATCTCCAACAGGTCCATCATGGAATTCCTCAAGAATTCTTTCAATTTGATTTGGGTAAACACGTATGAGGAATACACCATTGAAATATTTTTTATACAAAAAACCATTTATTACTGCACATGGAATTTCTTGCAATCTGTAATATCTTCATTTTGATCTATCTAAACCTTGTGGACAATCCTCGGTATGCAAAAAATGAATCATTTGGTTGATCCAATCAGTTGAAGTAGCTGGAGTAGCAACTTCTTCTTCAAAATTTAGGACTGTAGTAACTTCTTTACTCTTGTTCTCCTCATTTTCTGTAAGTTGTTTGCATAAACCTTTACCTCTAAAAAGTTTGGTAACCTTAATATTAATGTCATACTCCATGACTTTGGTTATCCAACCTGCTCTCTTGTCATTAATATCTTTATTCAATAGAAATTCTTTGACTGTTGGGTGAGCTACCAACAAATGTATCTTATTATTGGACAACATATGTCTGAATTTCTTGAGACTCCTAACTACAGCAAGCACATGCTTCTCAACAAATGAATACTTGGTTTCATAATCATGTAAAATCTGACTAAAGAAAGCTATAGGTTGCTCCATGCCTTCACTATTTTTCTAACAAATCATTGCAGAGATGGTATCCACTCCCCCAAATGCATACAATATGAAATCCTTATCAAAATTTGGGTTGATAAGAGTAGGGGTTGTTGCAAGTGCCTCTTTAATTTGCTCAAAATTGTTCTTTCCTTCTCTTGTCCAGCTAAATTGAGTATTTTTCTTCACTGTAGTTGTAAGTGGTTGCAATAAAGCTGCAACGTTGGGAATAAATCTCCTAATGAAGTTTATTTTTCCTAGAAAACTCTACAAACCCTTTTTGTGAGTAGGAAGTGATAATGCTAGAATGGTTGCAATATGTTCTGGATCTATAGAAATTCCATCTTTAGAAATAATGTAACCCAAAATTTTACCTTCGTGAAAAAAAAAAAAGATGTTGTTTTTTGGATTCAAGGAAATTCCATAGTCTCAGCATCTTTCAAAAATTTGTCTAAGATGATCAAAGTGTTCATTAGCATTTTGTAAGAAAACAGTGATATCATCTAAATAAACAAGAACAAACTTGTTTATCAAACCTTGGAGAGCCATATGCATTGCTCTTTGAAAGGTTGCTCCTGCATTTGACAATCCAAATGGCATTTTTCTGTAAGCCATAGTACCCCACTTGGTGGTAAAGGTTGTTTGTACTGATCTTCTTCTTTAACTAGGATCTGGTTATATCTTGAATAACCGTCCAACAACGAGAACCTTTATGATCTTGAAACAAATTGCAAAATTTTTTCCATTGAAGGCAATGGACAGTGATCTTTGATTAAAGCTTTGTTTAAATCATGGAAATCCACACACAACCTTATCTCTTCGCTCTTCTTCCTGATAGGCACTAGGTTTGAAACCCAAGAGGTGTGCTTTATCGAAAAGATGATGCCACCTTCAACCAATTTGTTCAACCCTGTCTTCATCAAGTGTTCCAGCTCAGGATTCAATGGCCTTTATTTCTATCACACTAGTTTTGCATTGGGCTCTAACTCAATTGTATGTTGAGCCAACTCAAGGTTAAAACCCTTCAAATCTCCATACTGTTAGGTGAATATGTCACTGAATTCTTGGCAAAGAAATACAAACGCTTGTTGTTCTTCCTTGGTACAAATTTTTCCAAGCTTTAGGAGCTTATCTTTAAATATTTCAATCAGTTCAAAATGCTCCTCCTTCATTGTAATGTTGGATTTATCTCTTCTAACCTAATTGTTAGTGTTGAAAATTGATTCAATGGTAACCAACCCCTTAGGCAATTTATTAGACTTCAGTTGCAAGATCTGATTCTCACACTATTGCTCAAGATTTTGTTGGTTTCCAACATAAAACTTTGCTTCTTCTATTAGAAAATTGATTATTTGTTGATCGTTGTCAAAAATTTACCAACTGATAGTATTACTAGCTATAGATGGTCTCACTACCACCTTGACATATTGTTGTACCTTGATATTATGAATGTCAGAAGGAATATCAAACTGCGAGTTGATAGCAGTGAATCTATTTGCCTCTTTATTCATATTTTTGGGAATTGACAGTAGATTAAAAGCACTAAAATATTCAATTAGGTCCCATGTTTTGTGTTTATATAACTTTAGCAAATAATTCTTAGTCACACTTTCATTTCTTACCTAATTTACAATCAATTATGAGTCACCATAAGCCTTCAGACACTTGATACCCCTTTTCTTCGCCCACTCCAAGCCATGGATCAATGCTTCGTACTCAACCACATTGTTCATGCAGCTAAAAGAAAATACGAATGTTGAATAATATCTATCTCCTTCTGGTGAGATGAGGACCGCACCTCCACGAACACCTATCGTACTCCTCGAACCATCAAAACATAGCTTCCAAAGCTGATTGTCTTGTTGATTAGGCTACACTTCTTCTTTAATCAGGTTTGGAAATATCACATCAGGCTCTTGAATCATATAAACACCCAATCCTACCTCATCCATGCGACTGAAAGGATCAGTCTCATGATCTTTGGCTGCCCACTCATCAAGGTTCATGACGGGTATGTGTCCAATTGGTGTATCAGAGTCTAAGGTCATGGATTGATCTTCCTGACCATGGACAACAAGGTTGGTGTTTATTGCACTGGGTACATACTGCTCTAAATGGTCTGTAGCCTAGATTTTTTACTTAATGGTCACCTTTGTACCATATCTAGTTCTAAAAAACATGTGAGACCAGTCAAAGGAAAAATATCCCCCTTAGCAGTGGATTCTCTAGATAGGCACATGTTAAAGAATGACGACAAGTCTATAACATATATGTCCTAAGAAACTGAGAAGTTAGGGCAAGTGTGCAGGGTAAGGGGTAGATTCTTGATCATTCCTATAGACTGAATGGATGTACCATCTAGTTGTATGAATCCTTTTGAAAGGGGCTCATACACTAAACCTAACTTATCTGCTAAACTCTTTAGCATTACAGAACTGCTTGTGTCAGAATCAATCATATAATTATGGACTAGGTTTTTACCTATAATCAAAGTGACATAGAAGGGTGGTGGTTTTACCTCTTGAACAGACTGCTCCTTCTTAACCTCTAAAGTATTGGCTAGAACCCTATGTTGCTCAATAATAGGCTCATCAGAAACTAATATTTTGGCTAAAGCTTCTTGCAAGCTTTCTTTCTGCCCAAGAAGATGCAAAGCATCTAACATGGTCATGCTAACAATGGCTTTCTTCATATGATCAACAATATTGAAAGCAGTACCACTAACCTTTGGTTGCACTTTTGGAACAACAACCTTTGTTTGTGTTGTATGAGGCTGAGATTGAAATTTTGGTTATTCCTTTGCTGGCACAGCTTGCTGTCTTGGAAAAATTTGAACATTTTGAGTTGTAGAAGGCTGAAATTGCCCCTGCTAAGTTGTAGAAACTTGACCTTTCTACGAAATAGCTTGTTTTTTTATCTTTTTCTGCTTGTTGTTTGTCAGAAATAGCTTGTTGGCTTAGGTCAATTGTCCTCTTCTTGGACCTTGTATTGGCTGCAATAGAAGTGGTTGACTAATTTTGACCTTGTGCATGATTAACTCCGCAAAACTCACTACCTTGCCAGTTCATCATGTTAATGTCAAGGTCATTCTACAACATTTGATCTTCTTGCTAATCACCAGCCTCCTTTAATGTTTTCTTAGAAGCAATGAAACTATTTTGTACCATGAGGGCCTGATTAATCACCCTGTTTATACAAGTAGCCTGGTTATGAGGCTGATTATAGGGATAACACCACATATAATCTTGTGCCAAATTGTTCTGGATAGGTACAATCTCTTTAGAAGAGCTAGTAGTATTTTGATTGAAAGGCTGATTAGGCCTAGGATTGAAATTTTGTTTTTGCCCTTGGTAGTCAGCCTGATAAGGCAGTCTATTTGGCTGAAAGGGTGCTTGATAAGGTTTGTAATTTTGGTTTTGTTGATTTTTAAGGCTCACTAAGTCATTGCTTACTGTTTACAACAATTTGGCCATCTATTGTTGGGTACCTCTAAGCTCTTGTAAGTCTAAATTTGTTGGAACAACACAATTTTGAGCAATAGTTTGAAAGCTTAAGGTTGGAACAACAGGTAATGGAGCTATAGGAGGTACTTGGATGGGTATTAATGGTTGAATATCTGGGAAGAAGGGCATAGGAGGCCTAGGTGCAATCTTACCAACCTGTATTAAATGATTTTCGGCTCTAATAGCTATCTCATAGGCTGCTAGCAAAGTTACTCCTCCCATAGACTAAATCACAAGTGCAATATCACTGTGAACAACTCTAAGATAATATAAAAAAGCATGATTTGGTGTAGGCCTTATCGTGGTTGGGATTATATTCCAATTTCTTAGGAATCAAAAGTTAAAATATGTCATCTTTTCTTGTGGGGCTCTCTTGACAGTCGTCATTTGCTCAACTAGAGATAGATGATCAGATTTGTTAGAAAATTACTTACTTAACTTGTCTCCCAATTCATCCCATGATGCAACAGAATTCACCGTTAAGCCTTTGAACCATTGGAGTGCCTTGCCTTTAAATGAAGCTGCTAAAAGCCTCAACACCACGTTCTCTTCTGTAACATGATGAACTCCACAAAGTGAAGCTACATCTCTTTTGTGTTCAATTGGAGTAGTTTGATCTTTGCCTGTAAAACTAGGCAGACTTTTAAGTGCAACTATTGGTATGTCACTGTGTTGAGCCAAATTCAATGGGTTGCCAGGTACAAAACTAGAAGACCTGAGACTGAGAGGTGTAGATTGAGATCTCAGATTTAATCATGATCTTGATCTACTCAATCTCCTTGATTTTATGCCTCTTTTCTTTGGTGAAGATTGATGCAGATATTCAAACGAATTGTCACTTCCTCTTTTTTGAATGTTTCTCATAAGCTATTCGCACTTGATTTGCTCAAAATTGAGAACAGATTCGCTAGGTATATGATGCTTTAACCTTTGAAAAGCTGAAGAATTGTTGTATATACCAGAACAACAACTTGAAACTATTAAATTCTTACTCTGAAATATGATTCAAAGTCCCATTGGGTGTGCCAAAAATTGTTGTCATAGGGATTTGCACCTACATGCAAAGCTACAAAAATTTGCAATCCCATGCAACATTGGACTAATTTCAGGTTGTGGCTACCCTATATGAAACTAGACCTCTAGATTCTAGGTCAGCTTCCTATTTGATCTTTAGATTAATTATGTGTACTTGTTTGGAAAAGGGAAAGAGATTTGAAATTAAAATCTTAAACTGAAAATTGAATTGGGTGATGCACCTAATTGGAAATCTAAGTTGAAAATTAACTCACAAATCATTACTCAGTACCTTAATTTGCACAACATGAATTGATAGCCTAATCACTTGAATGTTCTAAACAAAGGCTTTGATTCAATACAATTTTTTGAGGGAAAACATGGTTTTCACAACTAAACTAATCAATCAATTGCATGCACAGTGTATAACCAGTGAACTTAAACCAAATTGCATATAGATGTTTATGAAGGAGATAGAAAAAATTAGAGGTCTCAAAATTGAAAACACAATAATCCTTCGATCGAATCCCTCACAATAATGATGCCTAAAATCTTGAAGGAAAAACTTGAAAAATACTGGAAATTAAAAGTAATCCTTTACAAATCACAAACTAATTAACCTGTAAAAAACTGTTGCATAATCTATTAAATTTTGAAAGTTGAGTTACATGAAGTCTCTTTGTTGAAGGCAAAGGAAGAAAACAAGAACTAGTGAAAAATGACTAAGTCATATCACTTTACACAAAAAGCCTCCTCAAGGCATGAAGGTGAAACTGAAAGTCAATTTCAGTGTGAAAAAAGATAACTCCAAAGCAATCCATGAGCAGAAATAAAAATATCCAAAAAGAAGGCCCAAACTCATGGAAAAATGAGTGCATTTAGGTTCAAACTTGCAGTCACAATGTGTACAACTGAAACATAACTTGAGAATTCTTTTGAATGCATGGAAGTGGCATTGAAATTGTTCAGAGAGTGAAAATATCTTCTTGAAATACCTCTCACAAGAAAAAGCAAAAAACCTCAAAAAATGGGCCCGCAACTGAAGTGAACTGAACTCGACATGTTGCAAACTCATCCTCTCGATATGCATTTTCAAAATATCTTCGAAATTGATATGAAACTGAAGTAAAGTGTTAATAATCTCCATATTTTGCATGAATTTAGTTTTAAAACTATTATCAACCTTCAGTTAGCTTTCACTTACATCCTTTACATAGATTTGAAAAGGAAATCATTTGATTAAATATTAAAAATAATCATTCAATGATTATTTTAATATTTAATATCTATTAAATCCATCTATATTCAGTATATGTTAAATATTGAAGTAATAGTTAATATTTCCTTTAATATTTAATCATATTGAACCTAACTCCAAAGAAACAAGTGGAGTAAAATGAATGACAATTCATAATTCATGGCAAAGGCATTATTAGGTTGATTGACTATGAAAGTCAAGACCATGGTTATAATAATGTGAAATGATTTATTTAAAACCAAGTCGAAAATTCCAATGGTTTGAATTAGGGCTTTTGATTGAAAGGTTGTTGAACCCTAAAATTTCATTCATTTCACACTTGTGCACTTTGAAGACTCATGTTGTTGCGAAGAAACCTACATCACCATGAGCTAGGATGATGATAGAAGCTTGAATTTGGCCATTTTTCTATTGTTTCAGTTGCCTTTCCTGTGTATAAAAGCAAAATAAAGAGGCAAGCTTCCATTTTTCTATGCTTTGAAGCTCCATTCAAGCCCAAGAAGACTATAGAATGCATGAATGCTTTGTTTGATACTTGCATCATTTATCCTACAACCATGACTCGCATTTTGTATCCTTCATCTATTTTTTAAAGGAGAAACTCTATGTATATGCAAATTATGAAAAAAACTTTCAATTCTTCACTTGTGTATTTATATTTCAAAATAAGTATGGTCACGAGCTTTGTAGCTGATTCTTCTCTGTAGACTCATAAAAATGAGTGGTCGTAGGCTTTATCTGTGTTTTGCTTTGCATTTTGTAGAAATTCCTCAAATCTTTGTATGCTTTCTTTACAAAACTGTTCTTTCTTATGGCGCAAGGTTTGCTCTTTTCTGATGGCATGGGGTTTATATTTTCTTGAAGGTTGTAACCTCTTTTATCTCCATTTGAATCTTCAAGGGTTTTTTTTTTTTGAAATCCCAGCCTATGATTTCTCTATTTTTCTTATGAATATTGTACATTCTGAGAAAATTGATTTCAGTTGATATTTTTATTGAACAAAAATAAGGGTTACAAGCCTATGATTTCCATTTCACTAATTATCTTGAGCTAGGTTCTCTTTACTTTACCATGTACTTGGCCTTTCATCATTGTATTTTTGTTGCTCTATGTTTTATCCCTATCAATACCCTTGGAGAAGGATAGAAATGTTGACAATAGTAAAGCTGCAATTAGAGTGTTTTTCTTATGTGAATGGCTTGGCTACTCCATTGAATATTACCCATTTTACTTGTTTCCACAGGTTTGCATACTAAACATTTCCTTGAATCTAAATCTCAACCACACTGTTATCTTTGTCCTTTCTATTGAACAAAATTTTCCTTTAGAAATCCACCATTTGTATGTTGCTCCACCTCCTTCATATAAAGGGCCTTCATTATTTGTATAAGATCATTGACTCCTACATTGTACCTTCACTATATAGTGTGTACACTTTGATATGCATGATCAAAAGTAGTTAAATGACAGTAATCTTCATGTTGTTTGTTCACCCGACCCTTAACTTCTTTAGAAAATAAGTGAAGAAACTGTGAGATAAGTATAAACAACACTTGTGAAAGCATAAGCAATTAATGTTAATTGTTACAAGATCTCCTATTGTAAAAATGGAATTGGATCTTCCCTCTTTACATTTACTTAGACTATTCATGAGATGAATTGTTGTCTTATTCAATGATAGCCTATACTTGTATTCAAATCTATTGCCTCTCATAGTAGTTGATAAATGAATTGTAGCATCATTGTATATCTATGACTACTACATTACATCCCTTATAAATTTTGTAGAAGCATATATGAAAATCTCCTTGTATGGAAAACCAATGCAAACATAAGATAATGGGTGGATAATTAAGCCTTCCTTTCAAACTGTTAGGACTACCAATACTATTATTAATATGCCTTGCATTTTTTTCTTTCATGAAAACTGTAAGATCTCATGACTCCTAGCTACTTGCAACTGTTTGATTTTATCTTCATATATATTCACCTGTAGATTTACTTTGTATACATAGGGTTAAATAACCCTTGAATATATATTGAGTGAGTATACAAAACTGAAAGATAGATAAAATCCATTTTGTTATTTTGTATTTGTCTCATATGAATGGCTTACCTTGTGATCTAGAAATTGTTGTTTACTGATATACCTTACTTTGTTGTTCCTAAATGTATTTGAACATTTAGATATAGTTGTCTTTTATTCATAGTCTCTTGAGCTTTAATTTACTCGTTTAAGTTACACATGCATGATAAAAGGTTGCATCTCCCTTATTGTGTGATAATTTTTTTTAAATGAAGAGTAAATACAAACCCGTTTCTCTAAGTCTCTTATAGACTATGAATGTATGTCAAAAGTTGTTAGAAATAGTTTAAATGAATTAATGCTTTGTTTCTCCTTTAAAAGATGAGGAATAAGATGCTTTTCTCAATCTGTATTCGTCATGTTGAAATAAAGGCTGCTTTATGAATCTCACTTAGTTACAATAGTCGTTCTTGATGACTGTTATGAATATTTATAACTGTCATGTGTAAATAAGAGAGTGTACTCTTGATATGTTGGGCTAAGCCCTTGTGGGAGCCCATTTTTCTCCACATATCTGATGAACCTTTCCTACACACTAAACAAGCAAATTAGCAAAATAATTGAAGTTGAAAGCTTCCATTGAATTTTGTGCTCCTTGAACATTTTCCTTTTCGATGACTTAATCATCTAGTGAATTCCTGATTGGATGTGTATTATATTTTTGTTGGTAATGTAGGCATGAGGAAGGATTTGATTCTTCATTTCTCTAACACTACCTTTTTACAATCTTGCAGATGCATTCAGAACTCAGAACTGTTACAGCTTAGAGACACGACAACTAAAGATTTCAAAAGTGACAACGATTTGTCATTCCAAGCAATGACGAATCACCTTCTCCCTTATACCTATATTATATTTAGTTGTGTTGTGCACATTTCTTCCTGGTATTCATTATTTGATTAAGAAAATCAAATTAAGTTACTCCCACGACTTGTGTGGGACTTTGGTTTTTACAATATGAATAAAGCAACATTACTATGCAATTTAATGATTTCTTCTATTACAAACATTTGCATAATAACACCAAAAATTCACAAGTAATTAGATTCTGGAATAGAATGAATACTTTAGCAAAAATATTGTACCTTTCAATGAGAAATGCAATTCAACTCTTCCTATTTTGAGTTGTAGCTAAAAATAGGTAACAATAATATAGGAATCTTTTCTGGTAAATATATCTAAAAGTGTCTAAAATAATATATGAAAGAAACAAAAAAATGAGCTAATAGCTAGACCCATCAATAGGATCCTCTAGACATCTTCAAGTGTCATTGTCGCCTCACCAATTGGTAGGTGGAACAAACTTGTATCTGAGTGCCACCTCTCCACTAGTGTTGTAAGAAGACCCCTATTAGCCCACACAATGGGCATGAAAGTTACATGATACAATCCTAATACATTCAATGTATCCCAATCCTTCACAACCAGATGATTTCAAAGGGAAAATGAGGTCAACTAACTCTCTCGCGTATATAGTAGCACAAGTCTCACCTATATTCATAAAAAGTACATCATGTTAATCATAACACCTAAATTAGCCTATTTGACCTATTGCATTTCTAAAATTATGTCAAACATTGTTCAAATTAGCTAATCAATCAAATGTGTCGCACTATCATTCATATGCATTATACTTCACAATTGCGTTGTATTTACATAATTGTGTCACTATGTCATGCATTTGCGATCCACTTTTGCAGTTGCATCATTCTATCCTACACTTGCATTGCACTAGAATAGTTGTAGTGCTAAAAACACTTGTGAGCAAGTTATTCATGTGTCATACCTATGCGGTGTCATAAAAGGATTGTGTCACACTTTGCAATTATGGCAGCAAGGCACCATGGTTGCGGCAAACATGTTAATTGTTGCGGTGCAAAAGTTGCACCACATATGTTTTCCCTTCTTTGAGCCCTAAAATCTACCCAAAAATGACAAAATCATGAAGCAAGGTTTAGATACATATTTCCCTACCCAAGCCCTCCTCGCACTTGAATGATCATACTCAATACCCCCCATCATTAGCAACTGGTACAGGAAACATTTTGGCAACAACTCCATAGCAAATATCAAACCAGAGCTCCTAGATATCTAAACCAAAAGTGCACAAATGACTTATTTTCACTGGGTACCTAGGGTATATTTATAACCTAATTTCACCTAATAGGGCCCCTACTTGCATAACTGGTCACATCAAATTTTTCCTTTGAATCCAAATATCAAGCCCTAGATTGACTTTTGAGCCTAGTTTTTCATCACCAACGCATTTGCGCCTATCAAATTAGCTTATCAACAAATTTACCAATTTTTTGAATCTTTTGAAAATTTGTTAATTTTCTCGAGGAGGCATCATCCTATCCTACATCCACCGAGGCACACCAAGGCATATCTTGAGCTAAATTTTTCTGATTATTCTTTGATACAATGCTCAAAATCGCATTGTATCAAAGAGGGGAAAAATGTAGACACTGAGAAATGTCCTTAGTCTACAAGTAACATTTTCATACTAATTTCCATCTTCCACACATAATTAAATAATTTTTATTACTTAATTATTTCCTAATGTCATATTCTTCTATTAATTAATTATTTAATTAATTCACTTTATCCTTATTCCTCTCTTGATTAATTTAAGTAAATATCAATTTTATTTAAATTGTGTCACTAATTATTCTTTTTACCTCTATAATTAAATAAATTCGTATTTATTTAATTATTCATTTCTATTTTCCTCTATAATTAAAAAATTATTTTTAATTATTTAATTATTCATTGGCTTTTTCCCTCCATAATTAAATAAATTTTATTTATTTAATTATTTATCATTTTCCTCCATCTTTTATTAAATAATTATTTTTAATTATTTAATTAATCATTTTTCCTCCCTTAGATTAAATAATTGTTATCATTAGTTAATTTAGTTCTTCTTAGCCAAGCCCTTAATCTCAACCAACTTCTTGAGTTTTGGTCCATCCTTCCCATCTTTATTTCTTTTCTTCTCAATTAACCTCATCCATTGATTGTTACACCTCATCACTCGATCTTCACCCTTCATTTAAATTGGAATTTCTATAAAAGCAAGTCATCACCTTTATTTCAACCCTAACCACAATCTTTGAAGTTTTTCTATCTTGAGATCTAGCTATCTTGCATCAACATCAAGCTTATCAAATATCTTGCATACTACAAATCTGAGAATAAACAAAGCAAAATATAGAAGAGCAATGGAGATGAATCAACTTTGGCGTAGAGATTGAGTATTATTGCTTTATTATTTGGATTTATATTATCATTTGTGCTTCATTGTTAAATTAGGGTCTTTATTAGCTTGAATTAAATAGTTTTGTGGTTGTTATCATTGATCCATGCTCATTCCTTAATTCTATCATGATCTACACATATATATATATATTCACATATATGTTCAAATACACATTATATATAACATATGCTATTCACAAGAGTTTTAAATTTTAAATTTAATTTCCTTAAATGGTCAAGGAGGGTCAAAGACAATCAAACATAGCTTTTCCTATCAACCAAAAGCCTACTGACTTAGGTTTAGCACTTATCGATACAAATCTCATACTAACTCAATAAGGTTACTCTATCCTATGTAAGTGAGTGTATGTGTCTACTTAGATAGAATTACCAATGGTTCCAATACCTCTCCTAGGTGATACTCTCCCTCCTCCACTAGAGGGTTTGAACTTTTCCTACATCCAACTTAGAGCAACATGTTTGTAGTTAGTTAATAACATATAATTCACATTCATAATATAACATAAACATCATTAAAGTATTTCGAAAGTAATTTCACCATAATGCATATTCATACATTTCATTCATCCATTGAACATCATCAAGACATAATCATAAATTAAAAACATATTTACTCATAAAGGTAATAGTAATTGGTAAATAAACAATGAGGTGTAACAGTTAATATCATGAACCTTGGAACTCACAATTAAAATTCATGCTAGAGGCTATTGTTCATGCTAAAGAAAAGAATTTATTTGATTCTCTTAGATGATGAGAATGCATTTAGTCTAAAATAGAAAGTATTAAATTAGAGTTTATATTATTAGTTTTGAAAACAAGAGTGAAATAATAAACTTATGTGAACTTCTATATGGTCTATTATACATGAATTTCGCTAAGGAAAACATAGCATAAATGCTAGATAAAGGGCAAGATTGATTAAGTATTTCCTTAGAAGAATTGAATAAGATTAAATAGTGTATTATGTTGTTTATTTCATGAAAATTTGGGGTTGAGCATGATATTAAGTTCCTTGAATCTTAACGATATTATATATCATGTACCCCATTATCTCTTATGATATTTTTGTGAACCCAAACCTTGTAACTTGATATTGGGAGTTTGAAACTTGAGTAAGAGGAAGTAATCTTTTTTTTGATTTAAATATTAATATTGCATTTATTGTTGATGTAATGTTTGTACCTTTTTATATGACCATGTGTATGTCTTGATGATGGCATAGTGTCATCAATATTTGCCAAAGAAGCCTAAGAATAGTTGAGAAGGTAAATCTTATGGTTCATGTTAGGACTTCAATTAGAGGCAGTAGCCTAGACCCTAGATGTTACAAAAATGTATCAAGGGAATTCAATGTCTAAGGTATTTTATCAAACTAGTCATGTTACCAATCTTAGTGAGTAAACATTTATAAATGTGAATCCATTAAAAGATTGAACCGGTTGGTCTACAGTTGATTTTATCCTTAGTAAAATAGGCTACAACGTTTACCAAGAAAGACTAAAACCTAAAGAGAGTTATATTCTTAATGGAGAAATAACCATCACAATGGGGATTTTGTATATGGAATCATTATACTATACTATGACTAAGAAGGTCAAGATTTCATCATTAGGGGTCAAGTTTTACTTAAATTTTATATCTCGAGGGTAGTTACTCTCAAGGGTTATGGTAAAGATTTGAGCAAGTGGTAGTATCCAAGACCTAGGTAGTTACATGAAAGTAACTCGGGTGTTCAAGTGAGAAATAACTAACAACCCAAATGAATTATTGACTTAGTGAATCTTCACATTTTGAGAAAGGATTCTATAATAAAACTAAAAACTGGACAACCAAGACTAATACGAAGAAGAAATCTTCAATTTAAGTTTAACATTTATTTATTATACATGTTGAACATTTTTTTAATACTTTTAGTTTGTGACCAAGTGAATCTAGTCAATGATAGTGGGTCATCAATATAAGTTATTTGTGCATATAATGGGAGAGAACATACTCTCATGGTTAATACTAAAGACTTGAAAAAGTGGCAGTTGCCAAGTCCTAAGAAGTTACGTGAATGTAACATGGGTGTTCAAAGTCAATAAGACTTAACCAATCTAGTAGAATAATGACTTTAATGAAGATATCACATTTTAAATGAAAATTTGTATGAAGAGTTAACCATTGGTCAAACAGTAAGTTTGGGCTAATACAAGGTCGGATAAGGTTCTCCAAGTCAGGTAGAGGTGGGTGAATGAACAACTCCACTCATAAGTAGTGGTTAAATATATTTCAAATACTCTAGTCAAAGTGAGTGCAATAGTCTTTGCTTACACTTGTTAGCTCATTGTGCTCCAGATTTTGTTATCCAATTAGAAGTATTGTGCATAGTTATAAGGTATCTATAGTTGTATGGTCATATTAGGTAAGTAGGACACAACACCAAAGCTTAGATGTCAATACTAGGGGGTTCTTAACTATACTCTTCATTGAATTGTAGGGCCACTTCTAGTTAGGAAGGTATGTGGGGACCATTGGTCTGTGGTTGGAGGTAAAGCACCTAGGTGATGCCCTCCCTCTTACAGATGACATGCTTAGTCTTGTGAGACAAAAAGTATCTAGATATGAGATCTTTGACCTTGCTCCTTAAAATTTAAATGTTATATCTTTATTTAATTTCAATCATTCATGTGAAAACTATAAAAAGAAAATTTGTTTATTCTATTCAATTTGAAAAGTAAAATTAGTTTATTATGAAATGCTTATGTATTCAATTATGCATTTGCAATTTCAATTATTGAAATAATTTTTTTTATATCCTATTTTTATTGAATGTTTTAGTTTAATACATGGTTAAAAACCCTAGTATTTATACATTGTTGCAAGGTTGTGGTTGTTATATTAGTCTCGTGCACAAATGATGATTTTGTTATGTTAAATATAAAATTCATTGTTTAACCTTGTGCAAGATTTAATAATTATAGAAATTTATAAAATTGATAAATTTAGGTTATGTACTAGAGGTTAATTTATTATGAGATGGTATTTGTTCCCTATTCTATCCACAACCTTTAATATGTAAAACCAATCCATTGTCTTTGATATACAAAACCTTCCACGCATATATATTTGATTCGTTAATCTTAACTTTGTTTGTGAGCATAATTTTTTGTATGCAATTTACCCAAAAAATTGTGTATGTGTGTGTAATTCAATACAAAGACACATGAAGTGGGCGGTTCGGTAGGCGACTCTCCACACCAAAGCTTATGGAGAGTTTGCGGGCTATCAGGACTAGCATACTCCTGGTTTGGGAATTGTTGGGCTCGACGTTTTAAGATAGTCATGGTTTCATTTTTTGAATTGGTGTTAGGGTTGTGTGGCTACAAAGATGACATGGCATTTTTTTGGTCTGAGTGTAAGGTGGTGACATTGGGGATGTATGTTGTTCGTTTTTTGACAACTAAGCCATAGGGAGTGTTAGTTTTCAGCCAGGTTGTAATGTCAAACATCACTTCTCATTATTTTTGTGGTCACATCAACAATTATGACGACACAGGGTGTTATACAAAGGCTGATTTTGGATGTATGGCTCATCTTTTCACTCTAAATTTGGGATCTTCTCATGAAGTATTTTGGGGATGATGAAGATTTTACATCATTCACAAGTTGGCTCCTTACATGTTCCCCACACATACGATCGATAAATTCTCTGGCTGAGGCATTTTGTTATCACATTCACCAAAATTGGAGTTGTTTGTTTTGTGCTTGTGCCCATGGTGAATGATGGGGGAAAGATCAATTTTTTTTGTTAGGATGCCTTTGAAACGTTGATGAGCATTGGCGCTACAATGCTAATTCAACTACAAAGTTTTGTTTGGTAGATAGAATTTTGTGGTCCCATCACTGACCAATGCCTTAAATGAACTCTGAAGAAGTATGACTCCTCACTTTGGTGGAAATAAAGATCGTGTTGGGGAGGGGTTTTTGGAAGATGACAAATATTACAGGGTAGACACCAACATCACCTCCAGGTTCCTGACATCCTTACTATACATTAGGATGATGAAAAGGGAGGCAGAGTTACTAGTTCGATGACTCTTCTATGTAGACTTGTTGGTGGGCACAGATGAGGTGATGTATGCGACCTCTCCTGGTGTGGGCCTTCCTCATCTACGTGATATGCGTCTACTCTTTGTATTGGGTGAGGTACTCAAATATTACCCATTTTTTCTCAATTTGAAAGGAATGGATTTGGTTGAACACATACAAATCACGGTGGTCACAACAAATTATCTATTCAAAGCACTCAAGCTCCCCCTCCTCAGGCTAGGCATTGGGTCTCAGACTTTAGCGCTCTTGCTCATGCTAACAATTTCCTTTGCGATGGCTCATCTGTTTAGTTTGTGTCAGGGGGTCTGTGTTTAGTTTTTTCCTTGTGGTTAACTTTGGTTGTCTCCTGCCGTGGTAATAATGGGGGTGTCTATTTTGGTTCTTGGTACATTTTTTGTAATTTGAAGGTATATGGGGTCACAAGGTATATATATGTATGTGATAGTGAATAGGATGGCAGTTGTTATGGTTTTGGGGATGGAAGTGGTTTAATCTTGTAGTAGACTTCTACAAATTTTGCATTCCTACAATAGCAAATGGCATGTACTCCTTTTTGAAAATCAATACAAATTAACTGTTACGTATAAAAAAAAAATACAAAGACGCATGAATATTAAATTGTAGATTTATTTTTTGTACTATTTCAAAACCCTTCAAATTAAAACTTGTAAATATGATAAATTTTGCACATATTTTATTTTCATTTGCATAAGAGACCTACGCATTTGAACATGGAAGATAATTTCATCACTTATGGTGATTTTTCCATAGTATAAATGAAATTTTCATTGTCCATTGGCAAGTCACATATAATTTTATAGATAGAAATAGGTGACATTTTCAAACATTTAACATAATCAAACATATGCTCTCTAGTAGGGTTTAAAAAATTTATGCAATATTTGGAAAGCTTTTATTGATGGATGCTAGGGGGACCTTGATGGATTCCCAAAAAAATGTCTTAGATTTTGAGGCGCGTGTTATTTTTGCTTCCACTATAAGACTACCAATGGTGTTTCCCTGAGGTTTTGCAACTTGATGTTGTCTCTTTTTGTCCATAAGATGAACCATTTTTTGATGGAATAGACCCATATTCTTTGGTAGATAAACTTGTTGGTTTGAATGTTTCAGTGGAAGCAACATTGTTACTATTGTGACCTATTCAAAGAAAGGTATAATAGTTAATGTTCCCAATGTTTTGATTGACAAAGTAATTTCAGGGATGAAGAATAGTATAGTAGGTAAGTTCTTTGCTTCTAGACCCAATATATATTTGGTATATAATGGTAAGAAGTGGCATGAAAATTGAAAGGAAGTGTCTCTATTAGTGTAATGGTGGATGGTCTCTTCTTGTTTCATTTTTTTCTAATGGAGAGGATCTTATAAAGGTGTTAATGAGAGGACCTTAGTTTTTTGAAAAAGGGCATAAAAATTACTTCTCTCTCTATAAATAGAAACCAAGTTTTGACCCTTTTTTTGATCTATGTGGAGTAACCCCTACTTGGGTCCGATTTCTAGGATCACCTTTGGAATTTTGGAGTTCTAAGATTCTTCAGAGCATTGCCAACTCTTTTGGGAAACTGTTAACAATTAATAGGATTACCCTATAGATATCTAGGTTGGTTTTTGTTGGAAATTTTGTTAATGATGAAATGAGAAAAGCCTTACCAATGCATATTACCTTAAATTTAAAATTTGGAAAATGGATACAACTGATTATTTATGAAAATGTAGGATTTTTCTACTAGAATTGCAATCAATATGGACATTTAGTTGATAAATGTCATAATCCTTTGGCTAAAAAAGAAAATATAAAAAATAAGGAAAGTGTGAAGGTTCTCCTTTGAAGGGTCCAAATAAATATATGGTTGCATGGTTAATGTGGAGGATGGTCGGGTTGAGACTGAGAAACAAGAGATAGTAGTAGAAGAATATAATATGGATAAATTAATAGATCCCACTATCTTGCAAGAAAATGGCAGTAAGGAAAAGTGATTCTAAGTTTGTTTTTAATATGGTAAACTTACAAGAAGAAGGTGGCAAAAGATAGGGATGAAGCATAGAATTAAGAGAAATTAGTAGGACAACAAAAAATGGATCAGAAGGTAGAGCCTCATGTCCTGCAGGAGAATGGAAAAGAGTAGCTAAGGGAGATTTATGTGGTTGCTCCTAATATGGAACACTTATTGGAAGGAGGTGAGTTGGTTGAAGAAGATCTGGAAAAAGAATAAAAACATTTGGAAGCTACTTCTAAGAATATAATGAAGGACAACATTGGATTGTTGAAGGAATCATCCTCAAGTATTCAAAAGAATAAGAAAGAAAATAAGCCTTGGGAGACTTTGGAAGATGATCATATGAGCTTGGGTCTAGAGGAAATGCAAAGATGGAATGAATTAGGATCGAAGTCCCAAATTTCTCTTAATGGGAAGGTGACTGACTCTCAAAATGAGGTGGAGTGGAATCTTGTGAGTGGGAAAGGGAAAAGAATAAAAAAATAGATGTGGGTGGAGAATTTAAACAAGGAAGACCAACTAAAAGAGAAACCCGTTTGAGGTAAATAACAAGAGAAAGAGCTATGGGAAATCAAAAGACACTAGAAAATCTCTCGGGTCCTAGGAAATTCAAGAACTAGTGAGATTAGATGTGAAAAGGGAGGCCTCCCCATTTAATGGTCAATTGATAAGTCTCAACTAGATTTTTTAGAATAGAGTTTGTATGTTAGTTGTCCTAATGTGAATCTTCTCATGGAATATTAGAGAAATTAATGGTCCTTATAAAAAAATCTTATTAAGATTTTTATTGTAGATAATAAGGTTGATATTCTCCTTATCTAGGAAGTCAAAATGACTAAATCTAATTTTTCTTAGATAGTAAGTAAATTGTGGTCAACTATTGAGTTTTGCATCAGACCTATGGAAGGTGCCTTGGGAGGAATTTTTACTTTATGGAATTCTCCTTGTCTTTTTGGAAGAATGATGAGTCAGTGCAAGAATAGCTCAACGATTTCCTTCTCTAATATGAACACTAAGGAGAATTGGAATTTGATAAATGTGTATACTCTAAACTCCAAATTATATATAAAATAACAATGGGATAATTTAACTAATTCTATGTGTAGTCATCTTGACTACAATTGGATGCTTGCAGGGGATTCTAATACCCCTCTCTTCCCTTAGGAAAATTTAGGAGGTCTTGAGGATTATTTTGATAGTATGGTTAATTTTTCTAATTTCCTTACTATCATTGGTCTCTTAGATGTTGAGCTATAGGAAACCACTTTTACTTGGTCTAATAAAAGGATGGGATATGATCTTATTTAAGTGAATATTGATAGATTTTTTTTTATCTCAAGTGCTTGGGATATCCTTCTTAACCTTACTCTTAAAGCTCATCCTCATGTGGGATCAAACCATAATCCTCTCCTATAGGGTAATATATTATAAGAAAATTTCCATACTATTTCAGGTATGAAATCATGTGGGATTCCCATCCTAATTTTAGGAAACTGGTTGAAAATTAGTGGCATAGTCTTGTGTAGGGTATCCCCATGTTCCATCTTGCTCAAAAAATTAAATTGGAGAAAGATAAAGTTAGAGGCTGGAATAGATTGTCTTTTGAAAATGTATTTCATAAGAAAGAACAAATTTCTAAAGATCTCAAGGAATTACAAGATAAAATAGTTGTGGAAGCTTGTGACATGGAGACTTGTGTTAAATAAAAAAGTTTAAGAGAGGAATGACAAAGACTTATGTGAGGAGAAGAGATTTTATTGAAGCATAAATCTAGGATTTAGTGGCTTATTGAAGGAGATAAGAAGACTAAGTTCTTCCATCAGTCCACCCTCAAGCATAGAAGAATAAATGTTATTAGAAGCCCGAGTAATTCAAATAGTACTATATTAAGTTTCAATGAGGAGATCATGGATGTTGTTGTTTCTTTCTTCCAAGATACTTTTAAAGAAATTTTTGAGGATACTTGTTGTTTGAATGAAATTTTAGATGTGCTTCCAAATATGGTCAATGCAAGGGATAATGCTGAAGTGGTGAATGATATATCTATTAACGAAGTGAGAGATGTTGTTTTATCTTTTGGAGCATTTAAGGCTCCAAGACTTAATGGGTTTCCCCCTCCTTCCAATAATTTTGGGAGATCAATCATAATGACTTGGTTGTTGTTGCTAGAGATTTCTTCAAGTCCGGTAAACTTCTAAAACAACTTAATTCTACCTTTATTGTTCTAGTGCAAAAAAGGAAGAAACTAATACATTAATGGAATTCTAACCTATAAGCATTTGTAATATAAAATTTATAAAATCTTTTATAAGTTGATTGTTAACATAATTAAGCCTTTTTACACCTGCTAATTTCTTGAAATAAAATTCTTTGTTTGGAGAAGACAAATTTTACATGTTGTTCTTACTACTCATAAAATTATTCATTCTATGGAGAACAATAAAAAATCACGTATGGTCCTAAAATTAGATATTTCCAAAGCCTATGATAGAGTGTCTTGGCCTTTTTCTCTTGTTGTGCTCTAGAAGTTTGGTTTTCAAGGGAGGATCCTTCAACTGATCAAAGAATGTGTGACCATACCTAAGTGCTCTACGTTGGCCAATGGTATTCCTAGGGCCTTTTTCTCTTGTGGCAAAGGATCCAGACAAGGGGATTCAATCTCCCTTTATCTTTTTATCATTGTGGTTGAAGTCCTTGGTAGGAACTTCTAGAGGGTAATTGATTCCAAAACATTAAAGGGGGTTAAAGCTACTTCTTCCTTACCTCCATCTTCTCATTAAAAAATTATGGATGATATAATTATCTTTGGCGGGGTTGCTACAATTGAAGCTAAATAATGGAAAACCTTGTTAGATAACTACGCTAGAGCTTCAATTATATCAATTATAATAAGTTTCATGTACTTTTTCATTTTTGATGCTACACTTAAAAAATATTGTTAAAGTTTTGGGATGTCAACAAGTTGCTCTTCCTACTACTTATCTTGGTCTTCCCTTATCTAATGAGAAGTTGTCAACCGATTATTGGAAACTATTGTTGAAAGGGTTCATAATAAATTATCTAGATGGAAAGGTAAATTGCCGAGTCAATCTAGAAAATATCGGTTATTGAAAGCTTCTATTCAAAATATCCTAGTGTACTATCTCTCTCTATTCAATATTCCATCTTTCATGGCTGAAAGAATAAAGCAGATTAAAAAAAATTGGACTGGTACAGAAAGAAAGACTAGGATCTATTTGGTGAATTGGGAGATGGTTTGCAAATCAAAAAAGAAGGGAGGCTTATGAATAAGAAGGTTGCAACCCTTTGATAAAGACTTATTGTCTAAAGTTGGTTGGAACCTTATTAAGAATGATAAAGATTGGGGTTGTATAGTTAAAGCTAAGTATATGGAAAATAGGGACCAATGTTTTTTCTTGTCTTCCTCCATTCTTCTCCATGATTTTGTTATTTGGAATAACTTGTTGAAAATTAGAAATTTTCTAAATCAAGGTTTATGTTGGAGGGTCAAAAATTCAAAGAGGGTTCATTTCTGGATCGATAAGTGGAAAGAGATTCCTCTACTATCCTTGATCTAGTATTTTTTAGAAATTAAGAAACATCCCATAAGATTGAATGGTGAGCAGTTATTTGGATATATCTAATGGAATGGATTAGAGCC
>VDFB02353693.1:0-25067 GCA_007258455.2 Sequoia sempervirens
TTTTGAAGTTGGGGATTGGGTCTTCTTGAGATTGCAGCCTTATAAGCAAATATCACTAAAGCAACAAAAAAAAGAATAATAAGTTGTCTCGAAGGTATTATGGTCCATACCAAATTATGCAAAAGATTGGTAGTGTTGCCTACAAGCTAGAGTTGCCACCAACAACAAAGACACATCCAATTTTTCATGTTTCCTGTTTGAAGGTCATTGGACATAATATTCCCACTCAAACAACACTACCAGAGCTCAATGAAGAAGGAAGAATCATTTTGGAACTAGAGTGCATTTGTCAAACACGCACAAAGAAGCTGAGGAATAGAACTCTCACTGAGTATCTCATCCAATGGAAGAATTTACCAATTGAAGATGCCACATGGGAGGACGAGGAGTTCATTCAAAAGAATCCAAACTTGATTAGCATTGAGGACAATGCTTCTTTGAAGAAGGGGGGCATGCTACACCCTTAATATTAGTGTACATTGGGTTATGAATAATTGGCTTGTGGCTATCTTAACTCTCTATTAAATCATATTATCATTAGTATATTGTTATTTAGTTGTTTAGGTTGGCCTAAGTTTTATATATGGGGTGTCTAAGTCAGCCTAGGTGATATCCTAGGCATAAATAGGTAATATATAGGAGGTTGTGAGTCTTATTTCATCACCAAGTTGTGAAGTGTGTTCTCATTAGAGATATTTGGAGGTTTTCCCCCTCGAAGTGGCTTGTTATTCTCAGTTAATATCAAGTATTTGCAGCATATTTCATATCATATTCTTCTATTGTGCAAGTTATTTCATAACACAAGATCCTTGAGGTGATGTGTATGAATTCAATCCTTTAAGGAAGCCATTGAAGGGAAATGAGTTGCAACATTTGTTTATTCATCATTTCCTTCCTTTCCCTTATCGGTTTATCATTGGCATTGCCATTGTGGAAGTGGAAACACTTACACGAGGTTTGACTAAGGAAAGCCCCTAAAATGGCCCAACATTTCTCCTCTTTGTGAATGTGCAGATCTCAGGTTTGAAGAAGATTGAAAGGATATTCAAGGAAAATTGTTCATTATTGTATTTTTCGTCATACATCTTGTCAAGCTACGAAAAATTAGTTACAAAAATATCCAGAAGTGTTCCTACAGGTCTGAAGGAAAAATCCTAAACCTCATATTCGACATCACAGGACCCCAAAAACATATCCAAAAAAACACACAAGGACACTCACGCCCTAGGCGTCTGTGTCCACCATTTTTTGCCCCAAATTTGAATCACAAGTGCACTGTGTCCTTTGCTCATTTTTGTTGTCAGAATTTGTTTGTGAACTTTTGTACTTTTTGTATTTGCATTAGAACAATAAATTGCACTATTAGCTTAGTTCGATCATTTCATTTCATAATTAGGCCATTTCTAGATTTGGCTAAGGGTTGGTTCACTCACCTATCAGATTACAAGTCAATCTCATACCTTTTTCCAAATCCATCAAACTCTCATTCCATCCTTACATTTCCAATTCATTCCATATCCCCCTTTTTAATGAAATATTTAGGAAAGGTGTCAAATCCTCAAGAGAGTGAAAATCCATAAATGTTTACCTTTCACAACATTTCATTTTGGTGAAACTGGCCTATTAACATTTTATACCTTCTGAAAATTCACCCAAGATCTAGGTTTTACATATCATTATTTTGCATTTCTCATTAAGGGTTTCATATTTGCATCATAAAAAGACATAAAAATACAAAAAAATATTGCATTCATCTTGCATTAAAGGTTACAATAGGGTTTGTTTCAATCCTCCTAGATCAAATCTACATTCAAAATTGCATTCATTAGGTCATTCAAATTTGAAATTGTTCTTTGCATTCAAAGTTGCATCTTTCATTTAGGTAAAAAAAGTGAAAAATAAATTGCATAAGTTTGTTTCAAAATTGCATTAAATCATCATTTTCAGGACTTTACCTCTTAGAATTAGTCAATCATTGCATCTTGCATCTGAAAATTGCATTAAAAGTTGTCATTCATATTTCATAGATTTGCATACTTGCATTTTTCATTTCCATAGTCATAAAATCAACAAAAACTTGGAATAATGTTGACTACTAAAACTATCTGTGCACAAAATTAGGAACCTTAAATAGTAACAAACATAATCAAAATTTGAATTTCCAATCACCTTGTCTAGGACACAGACGCCCTGGGAACCTATGCCCTAATAGTTTTGACTAAAAATTGCATTAGACATTTGTTTTTGTGTTTTCTATTGAATCCTGCTATTTGAACTTGGCTTTTTCATTTCAAAGTTATCATTTACCTTTTGCATTATTGCATGTTTACATTGTTAAAATTCACAATCCTAAAGTTAGCAAAAATTTGGAATACAATTCATTGCCAGCATTGTCAGACCTATTTGAATATAGATCTAAGAACCTTATACAACACCCTAAACAACAAAATTTGAACTTCCTGAAACCCTGCCTAGGACGCAGACGCCCTGAGCGCCTCTTTCCTGCCTTTTGGGGCCCAAACTTTGTTGAACAAAACAACTGAGAGGGGGGGTGAATAAGTTGTAATAAACTATAATCTTTAAAAATTTCACTAAAAATTAAATCAATCACCAATAATTTACTCTGTTAATATGATTAATCATTAAGTGCAAAAGAAAAAACCAAAAAACATCACACAAACACAATAACACCATATTTACGTGGAAAACCCAATAAGGGAAAAAACATGGTGAGGATTAGTTCACAATATAGAGAATATCAAAACCGATTACAAAGACTCACTACCAAAATAGAACTCACTATCCAACAAGGGTTAACCACTCGGAGGGGTCACTGCCACAAAATTACAAAGATAGAAGGGATTTGTACACAAAGAGAAAATCTCAATGTAACAAAGATTTCCACCACAATTTGCTCAAATACTTGCAAAACATGCATGAATGATAGAGTACACCTTGAACTCACTACATCTAGAAACTCGACAATTAGATTTTGCAATGATCTACCAAACTCGCATCACATACAAACTGATTTGCATCTATCTCACTCTATTTCTTTGTACTTCATCTTCACCAATATCTCGTCTTGTATTTACACCATCTTCAACTTTGAAACATATCCAAAGTTAGTCATACACCATTTTCATTTACAAATTCAAATTAGGTCGGTGCCAAAACATTCTAGGGTGGAATTAAAATGAGGGCGACCCAAACACGCTAAGAGAGGACCCAAATAAATTTCAACACACTTCCATAAGCTTCGAAAGTAGTGCTACACACAAGGTTGGCCAAACCAGTGTAAAACACAAATCAATTAAGCACACACAACCTTAACACGATCCAATCCTTCTAGATAACAAAATTAACTTCAACATGATCATATCAGCTTAACTCTAGAACCGCAAGTCATAAGACTCCAATAAGAAGAAATTTGGAGCAACTACATTTCTCTTGGACCTCAACTAGATACACTGAAAACCACAATTCACAACTGGTGAATATAACTCGCACTGTACAATGAACCATAAGCCCAAAATCTAGATATAACAACTTTCAGCATTCATGATCAACATATCTGAATCACATAAACATAGGAGCAAAACTTGGAGCAAACACTAAATACTTGCAACATTTTTCCTTCACAATTTTCTCAGTATCCTCGACATATACAACCAATAACCTTCATCTATGACAATAGGAACCAGTTGAAAACCAATTAACCAGTTGACATCAATGACAACACCTTCATACTTGCTTCAACATCTTCATTCTTACAAAAAAAAATTGTGATAGAATCCTTTCAGGAGCCTTTGTCTGGATTTGTTATTTGTTTCCCAACCACCTGTTGCATAACAGTTTGAACCCTAGTACAAGCATTATATCATCATGATGGCTAAATGCTCTGGCAAGTTTTTGACCTCTTTGAAATCTTTGATGGATGTTTCAAGTTGTGTGTTTGGTAATGACCCTAGTTTTGATAATGACAAACATGATACCTCATCTCCCATTACAAGTCTTTTTGAAGTCCTATGTCAAGATGAAGAAAGCATGCCTGAATTTGTTAAAAATTCCTTATACAACCTTAAAAATAATGCAACATTTTGTAGACACTTAAAATTTATCCTCAAAGTCATCCTATTATTTTCTACTAACTAAATGGATATTATTATCTATTTAATTAATTCATTTAATAATTTCCTCTATTTATTCATTCACTTAAATCATTAAAATATTATAATCATTTATCCATTTGCATAATCAGTTATCCATAAATCATCTATCCATTTCATACATACTCTATTCACATAATCATTAAAGTATCCATACATTAAATTTACATAAATCTTTATCCATTCCATATTTCATTAAATCACTTGCATTTTCATACATAAATCCATTTAATTAAATCATTCATCTAATTCACAAATCTACTTTAATTCTAAATTCCTAAACATTCATCATATCATAAACTCTCCCATTTATTTATTTCGTTCCCATCAATTACATTGAATCAAACAATATGGGATAAATATCCATTTATCCATTTCACTCTTTTAACCCCACATTTTTCGCATAACCCGGATCTATCTTGTGAGGACACCTATATAAGCCCTCTCTCTTCTCACCATGAAGCATATTCAATTTCAGTTACAAAAACTTTTACATTCGTTCATCATAGCTTCTTGATACATTTTGTGCTTATAAAAATCTGAGAGCATCAAATGTGTAATCCAAGATCTTGATGATAGGAAGCAATGGAGTTATTTTTCTTTTGAATACTTGTGTTTAGTTTTTCATAGTTTAGTATTACATTTATGCATTTGTATTCATTTAGGAGAAACTTCATTGATGTGATGTTGAAAATATTTTGATTCTGGTTTATAGATTCATTTAGTTTTCTCATTTTCAACATCAACACCTTTTATCCCTCAATGCAAAGCCATACTACCACATACCAACAGTATCCTACCATACCACCAATTGAAATGTTCACTCTTTTACATCCTGAAAGTGAGTCACAAAATATACCTCAACCAAGGCACATGGAGGGACCTAACAAAAACAATCCCATGGAAGGAACATCAACTCATCCCCCATCATATGGGCATAAAGTTACCAACACACCCATTAACTTGGAACAAAATTATGGACAAGGCTTTAGAATTTTGAAGAAACAAGGATATGATATAGAGAATTAACATGAAGTTCATTCTCTCTTGGAACAAACATCATTAGCAGATACTAAGGGATTAGGTTATCAAGATCCTCCACCTTCACATCAAACAGTTGGTCAATCAAGTAAGAAACACAAGCCTTTTAAACTTAAGAAGCTACCATTTCTACATACTATAACCAAGACTGAACAAGCCTTACAAACACTTCTTAACCTAGGACTTATCACATTACCACCTATCCATGAATGAGAAGATAAGAAAGGAAAAAGTACAAACATGTCTTATTGTGCATACCATAGAACACTTGCACATCTTACCGATGAATGTCATGCCTTAAAGAAGATATTGAGACAATTTGATCCTTATGTGGATCACTATGAGCATGTGCTAAATTAACATTTGTTGTTTTGCTCCTTGCCATGTGATATTTATAGTATGAAACTATGCTTACTACCACATGCATTAATTTTATACAAATCATCTTTTTTGCAAGGAGTTAGGTAGCATATTAGGTTATATTTTGGGCTCTCCTTTGTCCTTACACTTGGGAGCAAGGGGTTAGGTATCCTTTTCCTAGGTGCATTCCTTCTTGGGATCCCTTGGCATCTCCTTAAAACGTTGGTGTAGCAAGTACACTAACATTTTAGGGGGGGCATATAGTCCCCTACTCATTGTTTGCATAAGAACGATACCTTCTTAGTGATGATAGTATGCATCTCCTAGGAAGTGTGACCTTGTCATCCAAAGTGTGACCTTTCCAATCCATGTAATGTGTCTCCTTTAAGATGATATTAGGCTTGATGTCCCATAAGAGTATGACCTTTCTTGGAATATGACATTCCTCTTGGTGGTAATGTTATGTTTAGTGTTCCCTAAGACATGAATCTTCTATTCCTTGGCTAGTTCTCTCTTGGTGGTGATGTCATGTGTGATGTTCCCTAAGGTATGACCTTTCATGAATTAAGCAATGCCCCTTTGATTGGTGTTGATAAATTACCTTTGTTTTTGACCTTATGCACCCCTTGAGGTGAGTTTTGTTTGCACCCCCTTAGATGAGTTGGCATTGTTGCTCCACTTTGTTCATGAGAGTTGATTCTAGTGTAGCATTAGCATTGCATCTTGTGGCACCTTATCAAGGTTACCAAGGAGTATAACTCTTGGTATGATTGGGTACACCTTGTAGACCTAGTGTGTGTTTCCCATTTTGCCACCTTGTCATGGGCACACCTTGTGGACCTAGTTTGTGTCTCTCATTTTACCTTGTCATGGGCACACCTTGTAGACCTAGTGTGTGTCTCTTATTTTACCTAGTGAATATTGGACTTCACTAGCCTGTGTATCTTCCTGTTTATGGTTCACCTAGAAAATATTGAGCTTTGCTATTGTGTCATGAATGCTTTTGTATGGTCACTAGCATAATATAAATTGTTAGCCCATACCCCTTTTTCCTTTTTCCTTTGAATTTATTTTGACATGAATGTTAGTGTTCTTGTCTTGTTGTATATCATACATGTATATGTTCCTTTGTGCTTATGTTGGTTTGTCATGGGATCTTGGATCCTAGTGGCTTGTGCAACCCCTTTGATCCTTAGTCATCCTATCCTTTCAACATTTATACAATCAAACCCCTCTTGACATGTATTTCTCTACTTTAGTGTGAGTTTGAGCATAAGTTCATACTCTCACTAAAGTGGGGGCTAAATGTACCATCATAAATTGTCACCCATGACAATTTCACCTTATGTTTGGTCCCCCCTTAAATTATTAGACCTAATTGAGTATTTAATTTCTTAAATTATGCATTCCATGGCCCATTTTTGACAACTTCCAAGGAATTGTAATTGGGAATCAATTGCATTGATCCAAGACATTGCCCCCGACATTAACTGTCTTGGAAAATAGCTCCTATTTTCCCTCCAATTTGAAATATGTCGTTATCAATAATTTAATATTTGAATTTCAACTGTCCAAAGTCAACCATCGGGATTTAACTTTCGTTAAATTGAATAAATACCTAGTTATTGCAACATTTCAAATATATCTAGGAAATTATTGGAGTAATTATTATCAAGAGCACTATTGAGCAAGTCAAGAGCAACACTTCAAAGCTTCATTGCAACAATTCAAGATCCTAACATAATGTCAAAGTTTTTGTGAGTTGGTGTGTTCATATTATCATTGCTTTGTGAAGGCTAACACTTTGTAGGTCTCCAAGGCAATTCAAACATTCAAGCAAATCTATCAAGCAAGATCAAAGATCCTTGAGGTGATGTGTATGACTTCAATCCTTTAAGGAAGTCATTGAAGGATGGTGAGTTACAACATTTGTTCATTCGTCATTTCCTCCCTTTCCCTTATCTGTTTATCATTGACATTGTCATTGTGGAAGTGGAAACATTTACACAAGGTTTGATTGAGGCAAACCCCTAAAATGGCCCAACATTTCTCCTCGTTGTGAATGTGCAGATCTCAGGTTTGAAGAAGATTGAAAGGATCTCGAAGGCAAATTGTTCATTGTTGCATTTGTTGTCATACAACTTGTCAAGCTATGGAAACTTAGTTGCAGAAATATTCAAAAGTGTTCTAGCATATCCGAAGGCAAAATCCTAAAGCTCAAATCTAACATTAGAGGACCCAGAAATAGATTCAAAAAAGCACACAAGGACACTCATGCCCTAGGCATCTATGTCCATTTTCTACCCCAAATTTGAATCACAAGTGCATTGTGTCCTGCTCTACTCATTTATGTTGTCTGAATCTGTATGTGAACTTTTGTACTTTTTGTATTTGCATTAGAACAGTAAATTGCACTCTTAGCTTATTTAGATCATTGCATTTCATAATTAGGGCATTTCTATATTTGGCTAAGGGTTGGTTGACTCACCTATCAGGTTGTAGGCCAATCTCATACCTTGTCCAAATCCATCAAACTCTCATTCTATCCTTGCATTTCCAATCCATTCCATATCCCCCTTTTCAATGAAATATTTGGGAAAGGTGTCAAACCCTCAAGAGAGCGAAACTCTCTAAAGGTTTACCTTTCACACCATTTCATATATTATAGTACCTTGCTAAGCCTATAAAACTTCTTAGTTTCAAAATATTGTTGGGGGTAGGCTCATTGATAATTGCTTGGATAATAGCTAGATCCACTACAATTCCCCCAATGGCTATGATATGTCTCAACTAATGTATCTTGGGTTGAAAGAAATAACATTTGGTCATCTTCCCATAATGCTCATGCTACCCCAATCTTTGTTGTAAAATTCTTAGATGCTCTTCATATTCTTGTAGATTCTTGAAATAGATTATAAAATCATCCAAGAATGCCAACACAAATCTATCCAAATAGCCATAAACAATATGATTTGAGACTCATAAATGTAGATATTGTATTTGTTAAATATGGCATGAAATCATTAGCGCAATCGTAAACATCAAAACATGTTAGTGATTGTATATGCACCCTTTAATTGGTTGTAGGAAAAAAATATAAATATATATTATTTAAAAAATAGAAATATATTAGAGGACCTTGCTAAGCCTATAAAACTTCTTAGTTTTGAAATATTGTTGGGGGTAGGCGAATTGATAATTGCTTGGATATTAGCTAGATCCACTATAATCCCCCCTGGATGGCTATGATATGTATCAACTTTAATGTATCTTGGATTGGAAGAAAGAACGTCTGGTCACCCTCCCATAAAGTTCATGCTCCCCCAATCTTTGTAGTAAAATTTTTAGATGCTCTTCATATTCTTGTAGATTCTTGAAATAGATTATAAAATTATCCAAGAATACCAACACAAATCTATCCAAATAGTCATGAAAAATATGATTTATGAGACTCATAAATGTAGGTGGTGTATTTGTTAAATATGGCATTAAATTGTTACCACACTCATAAACATCAAAACATGTTAGTGATTTCATATGCCCCCTTTTAATTGGTTGCATACAAGGGATGCAAGGAATTAAAGGAGAGGAGAGAATATGAGTAAAAGATAGTGTAAAGCACAATAATCATGCCTATGTATCATGTGAACATTGTATGACAATCAAGCAATAAGTATCAAGATGTAAGTGTGTAAGCACACAGATCAAAAAAAAAAGACAAGATGCCCCCAATGTTGAGGACAAAGAAGCAATTTATAGGCTAGTAACTCCACCTAAGGTGCTATTGAGGACAAAGAAGCAATTTATAGGCTAGTAACTCCACCTAAGGTGCTATTGGATGGCCAAGAGGCATATTTATAAATAATCTTGTCAACCAAACATTACATATTTATGTTTTCATTGTAGAATTGTATTTTCCATACATAATGACTCAAAAAATGGTATTATTTCTATATATTTTTATGGAAGAGGTGGTCTCCAATAAAACTTTGCTAACATAAGTAAAAATATAATATAAACCTTCTAACAAAAAGGATTTTTCTTCAATCTCTCAAAAAAAAAAGAAAGAAAGAGATTTAATTACTTTTTAAAATAAACTTGCATTAAAATTTATCCTTTGTCTATGTGATCATTATCAGCGGTATCCAACAGCCATATAGAAGTAATACTTCTCTCTTTAAACCACCTCTTCTGTTTAAGCCCCCTCTCTTCTATTCACAAACAAAACTAAAAACACAAACATTATTTTCGTAAGGGCTGCATTACGACAACCATATAGAAATTATACTTCTTCCTTAAACTTTTGTAACATATTCGTATCTAATTTTCCATTTCCATGTAACTATGCTCACCTTTCTTAAATAACAAAATGTCAACACTGTGACCCAACATCACAAATAGTCAGTGAAAGAATTACTGTTGAGATAATATCTGAATGTACACAAGGCATTCCACCTCAAAATTCTGGCAAAAGAGAGTCATGGCACTCTCAATTGGTTTATAGCGATGTACACATAATTGCTTTCATTTCTTACCAAAGATGTTCAGAATGTAATCTTTGATTTTACATTTATTCAGCTCAGGGAACAAGTGGGGAAAAATCAAAGCACGTGATTTATGAACTCTGGAATTTTTATCTCAGAGAATAGAATACATAAATTTTGGGTTCTAATATTTCTTGAAAGGTTGAAGCAAGACGGTGGTCAAAACTCTTGAGCCACAATTTACGCATTAATATATGCATCGGTCTCGCATACATATGCATAGGAAACAAGTGTACTTTTGCAACAGACTTTTTCATTTGGGAAAAGGAACCTGGAGCATAGGGCTAAATTATTTTGGCCAATGATCATGCCAAAAACTTTAACACAGCCAAAAATAACACTAAATATTGCACTACCTTCAAACATTTTTTCTTAATCACTTACAATGATGCCTTATCACCCAATTGAATTCCATTGGGGATATTCTGTCCTGCAATTTATGCTATTCATTTAATATTTTTAGAACCATATGGTTGGTGCACAATGTAATACAATAATTATTGCTAGTACTGATCAGATTAGCATCAGATTATCATATTTAGATATGTACATAGCTATAGAGAGTATCTTGATTGAAACAAAAGCCAAAATTAATGCTTATATAAAGATTAATGTGAACCTACAACGGTGCTCCCAAAGAATTTGGAGCACACAAACCAGTGAATGGTATTGCATAACATACGCTGGTCAAGAATCATTTAAATTTTGGCAATTTTCTTCATATTATTAGCAATACTTGGAAACATATCAGAATACTAGATATAAATTATCGCCATATGCAAGTCCCCACTTTCCCTTTTTGAATTTTAAGGCCAGTTTTGAGCATATACTCTTGCCCTATCAGAGTTCTTGTCCAGATTTGGCCTTCACTCTGATACATTTCTTCCTACTTTTGCCTCCAAATGATATCTCTTTATGGAAATATTGCTTTGCAAAATCTGGCATGGAAAAGTTGTCCATATAGGCTGGGATACAACTTGATCTCACAGTAATCCGTGTATATCTATCTACACTCGCTTCACTTTTATTTTCACAAATGATCAATCTGGAGAGGCAGAGTTAAACAATCTTTAAAGAAACATAGAAAACAGCACTTACAATTGAAGTTCCCAAATGGTTCATTAAAACTCACTTCTTATCAACAAATATATCAAACCAAGGTTACAAAAATATCAATCTATTCAAACTTCCAAATGACTTACTGGAACTGAAATAAAATATTTCAGATCTTTATATGAAATGAAAAAAATGTCAAAATCCTATTTGATTTTTTATCGAAAGAGAAGAAAGTTTGAAGTTCAAATAAGTAATACTCCATAAACGAAGTGGATACTTCAATCCCCTTATAATACAAAATATGAGATAAATCGTGAATACATAAAGCATCACTCTCTGGTGAGAGTTGCTCCTTTTTACCCAATAGAACATCGTATAACACAACAGGAATCTAAGGAGCTAAAACATTTTGCGCTGCGAATCTGGGACAATCAAATTTTGCTGCTTAAAATTACTTATTGATACTATACTGCAACGAATCTGTTTTAAAATGTACACTATTTTTAAACAAGGTATGTAGCAAAATCGCATAACTCTCTAAGTGGTATATGATTGTGAGAAAAATCTATAATTAAACATGCTTAAACCAGAGTAGAATAAGTGACCTCTCAAGAAATTTCAACCATTCTAAACATAACCTAAATGCTATGACTGCTAAGTGTTCATGGCAAGTGAACCACTACTTGAATAGATTAGATAGCTCTAAACTACACAGCTGAATTCCAATAAATCATCACATAACAAGGTGGGTGTACTCAGGCATCTTTTTTGTTAAACAAACTTGAAATAAGTTTATGTTCATATGATCAAACTTTGGAAACATACTTTCATTCAGATTAAAATCTGAGAAAGAAAGTAAATTTCCTTGTACCTTTCCAGTAAAGTTGTAATCAAAAATCGCTATCGTTTTAAGATCATCCATACCCTCTTGCTCCAGGACTGCACAAGGATAGCATAAAATAAAATGTTCAAAAACGACAAACCACAATCACTCACCTAATGCGACAATTTACTTCATGACAAAATTCACTTCATCGTCCTACGCTAAACTACGCACATATTGTCAAACATAACGCATAACTTTACCATTCTGGTGCATTCCGTTCGGGCGCTGTGTCAAACAGATGGCCTGTACCCTCCGTGCCGATGATTGAAAGGTTTTCACATCGTTTTTCATGATACCCAAGTCCTTTTCCGGTGATTTCTGTCAAATGTCTTCATACACACTTCGAAGCTTCCTCGTCTGGAGTTTTCATTGCCCTAAAAAAAATTAATTGAAAATTTATCCACCTTTTCATCAGTCAAACAAGAAATACATTAAAGGCCAATAAAAGCAGGAGGAAGGAGGCTTCGGAAGTGTGTACAAGGACATTTCAACAAAATTATAGCCATCAATTTCCATCGCCAGGTGCTGGAACCCTCTTTCGGCATGAATGGTGAACAATAGTTCCGTGCATTGCTTTGGTTTTATCGGATGGAATTAGGTATCTAGTCGATTTAGGAAAGACAAAAGTTATATGTCTAAAATTATTATATACACGTGTGTACCGACTCCATCTAAACTGCAGGCATGATATTTGAAGATATTTTGGATAAGTTTTTATTTTCAGTTTTTTAACTTAGAATTATTTTTCAAGTAAATATGTAAAAAGTATTTTATTTCTTACAATTTGTGGAGGATATTTGGAAAATCTGTGGCTGTATTTTATTTTATTTTATTTTGGTTAAGCATTTAGATTAGTTATTTTTATTCGATGTTTTGTTATAGGTATTTCTCAAAACAAGTATCATCAACTAGGAGAGTCCAATTAATGGGCTTATTTCTATATTTCTTGGTAATTCATGTCTTTTTGGGGAACCAAGATGCTCTTTCTTGGATAACTCCTCGATGGGAAGAATTCCTCCCTCACTTTCTCAACTATCGAGTTTGATACAAGAATAAGCTTTATTCTAACTCATTTCAAGTTCCTTCTCATAAGTGTGCAACTATAAATTTTGAAAAAGGTAAGAGAAAAATAAATATATATCATCTATAGTTTTTCTTTTTTAACTAGTCATCTCATTCATTAGCAATAAATACAAGTCACTTTCATTGGGAAGTTTATGTGAGTAGCAGGCCTCCAGTACTTAGTGACTATGGACTTCAACTTCTTTTTCATTTTTAGAAAAAATGGATATCTTAGCTATGCTCTCTTTGTCTTTTGTTTGGGCTCATATGCTTAAACTAACACTCGAGTGCGTGGATTTGTACCTAACAACTATGCACACTGCATGATGAGTGCTCTTCAAATTAGGAGGGGAAGCTCCCCCGTTGTGCGGAAAAAATTCTTGAAAAAGTAAACTAAACTAATTCCTATCTTTTTGTCTCAGCTGAAAGAGGCACAAGGTTTGCAAGAAACTTGAAACGTTGCAGCCAAGGATTTTCTAGTTTCAAGCATCATTAACTAGCAGTCTGCTTAACTATTTAAATCTATCCGGGCCTCAAGAAAAACAGAGCATGAGGAAATGGAGCAAGGTTTGACTATCTGACGATAAACGAGTATAGATTCTCAACTTGAAGGCAAGGTGGCACATCTATCAGCTCAATCTAAACAAGTTTATTGGCAACAACAAATATACGATAAACTAAGTACGGATTCTCAACTTGAAGGCAAGGTGGCACAACTATCAGCTCAATCTGAATAAGTTTATTATTCACACACATCACACAATAACCAAGTACAGATTCTCTACTTGAAGGCAAGGTGGCACAACTATCATCCTCAACTGACAAGATTATTGAACACAAAACAAGAAAGAATCTCACCATTATAATTGCATGAAACCCTATGTGGCATAACAATTCATCATAATAGTAAAACGATGAATAGATACAAAACGAAAGCACATTGAGGGCAAGGTGGGCACAACATATATTTCTCTCGCGGTAAAAGTTAATGACAAATGAGCAAAAGCTCTTATTTATAGACATCGAAAGGTGTAGGGAACCCTAAAATCACCTCTAGTCAACTACAGTCTTGCAATGCATACAAGATTTATTACTAAACCCTAATAAAACAAACTATACAGTTAACTGGAAAACTACCTTCAGTTAACCGATACATTTTAACCTAAATGGACAATGTGCAAGCATGCACGTCCTTATTTAAAGCAAAGTTAATTGGACACTGCCTTCAGTTAACTGGAAACCCTAACCCTAACTCCTGTGACGATAATTCCAAGGAAGAGATAAGCATGTGTGAAATCAGCGAGTGAACTCAAGACTGAAAGTCGAAGTTAACCGCTACTTCTTTGATTCTATCCTCGAATTAACTGTAGTTCCAACCGCGTATCACTCCATGTCATCTCTCGCCTAACACTTCACCAAGAACTCATCAATCTCGCCTTTCTTCCGCACTTTGATGCCGGCCCAAAATAATAATCCACTTCTTCGGCCACTCTCTTTGCATGCATTTTGTGACATCTTCAAATTTTTCTTGAAACTAGTTGAAATTACTGAAAATGTGATCAGAACCTCCATCAAGATATCACAAACATGCTTCTGAAACTCAGTTTGTACAACCTCGAGATCAGCGTAGGTACCATTTTCATGAAGATAATGGCACAAGATCCTCGAAAGTGAACGGTGGCTTCAGAATGGAAAGTAATCTTTGTTCCTTTTGGTAAACTTGACGCTTTTGATGCAATCATGAATTAAGACCGCTTTGGTCTTGAATTCAGTCTAGTTGAATCGTGAGATTCTAAAACTCACCCGCTGGATCGTGAACACGCGCTATCTTCCGACAACTTTCTCAGTGCCAAAATGGCTCTCGTGAGGCTAAAAATACCCTGTCGGAGGATAATTTTCACCAAAAATTCTGAGACGTAGGTTTTATCCGGAAAATGATTCTAAGACAACCCACAACGTTAGAATTGTGAAAAAACGCCATTTAGCTTAACATGCAAAGATTCTTCAGTCGAGAATTACATGGGTTTTTAGAGCTTCCCAAGGCAATTTTTCTTGAGAAAATCTAGAACATGGGTTTGCACAATTACCTGAAATGCTCTTTTTTCCCAGCCTTAGCCAATTCTAGAACTCCTCGCTTTTGGCGCTATATCCTCCATAACTTGAGCAAAATAGGTCTTTTGACAAACTTGATAGCTCATCGCGAAGCCAACGTGATGCCGGAAAAAATCCTGTTGGAGGTGACAAACCCTAAAAACAGGATTTGGGCCCCTAAAAGATAGGGCACCCATTTGAAAATGTGCTCCCATCTCTAGAGAGAATTTTGACGATTTTCCTTCAGATTTTTACTTTTCTTAAATTTCTTCAGTAACAGACTGACATGACACTGACACCAACTCCATATTTAAAAACCCCAAAAATGACCTTCTGACATCACTTTAACAAGATTAAGACTTAATTAAGCAAAATGCCTTAGTGAAGCAAAAATTTTGGTTTTAGGTACAACAAGCTCGTTGAGGAACTCCATGATACATAGAGAACCATCAAACACCAAGAGCATAAGAGTGTAAATGGTCCCCCTCCAGTTCTCCATAGTTGTGATAAGTGTTAGTTGAACGAAGCATCTGAGAAGATCCAACAAATTACAAAAGCTACTAGATTTTGACTGTGCATGGGGACTTGTAAGGATGATCCACACAACCCCCAATCTCTATTGTTGAGTGAGGTGAGAGGGAGAATCCATGCTAGCTATTATTATTGTTATTATTCATGGAATTTACTACCAACCAAACCTTGCAGTTAAAGTTTTATTGGGTGCCTCCTAAGTTCAACCCCAACATATAAGAATATAGCCAAAATTTGTATGATTTTAAAGGGTTAATGTTTTTACTCTTTGTAAGTTGAGTATATCCTATAGTCTTCGCATTTATCAAATATTTTGCCTTAGTATAGTTTATCTAGATACCCATCTATAGCCTTTATCTACACTCTCTTCAAATCATTTTTTTATGGCACAACCATTCCATTATGTTTTATGAATGTGTAGACACCTATTTTCAACTCATCTATTACCATGATGCATCTTAGTCATAATTCATTCCCATTTTCTAGTCCCCTTTCAAATTCCCCTTTCATTACCCATCCTTAATAAAATAATTACCTTCAAGTATTCCATTTTTTATTAATAATTAAAAATCTTTTTTACTATCTATTTATCCACGACCAAATAAATATAATATCCTTTATTCATAAAATCTCTAAATATCTAGTCAAGATTCCTTTGTAACCCCCCTCATTATGTCACCACTATTTTCACCTTATGCATGCCTATTTATCCAAAATAAATAAATAATAAGAGACATTTATCCTCACCATTTGTAACTCCCATGACTATTCTTAGCTAATGAAGATTCCCCACTTTTTCTCATTTGATCTCAACCATCCATTGAGATTGAACCTCCACCATTCACATTCCTCTCTCTGGCTCTATAAATCAACCCCTTCATCCTTCATTTCCATATACTCGAATGATCATTTTGTAGGTACATGCTACCAATTTGAGCACCCACATTCTATCTAAGAGCACATCTAACATGTTTGAGGTTTGCATGTGATAATGGCTTTCATATTTATGTTTTGTTTTCGTATTCCTTATTGCTCTATCTAAGGTATTTCTTGATTTGGAATAGGATTCTTAAGTTTGAATTTCATTTTCTATTTTAATTATAAATTTGGATATACATAATGTTTGTAATATAATTCAAAAGCTCCCATTTTGGTGCAACAAGAGGGGCACTCAAAAAAAGATTAAAAATTTGGCTTCATGGCTACAATCATATTTTCTTGAAAGCTCCTTAATCCTCTTCGGTAATCCATTTTAAGTTAAACCTACAACCAATAGATTCTATGGGATGATCCCTAAGTTCAAAATTTTGTCAAACACCTCACATACCTTGTCTAAACTTCCACATTTTGATGTTTGTAATAACCTTTCCTATCAAACCACCATCAACTTTAGGGACTCAACTCATGATTAATTGATGATGCATGATTCATTATATATTTTTTTTAATTGAACATTTGATATTGGTTAGGTGTCTAACTTACATTTTTTATATTATTTACATCCATGTGGGAAACATTATAATAAACTCAAAATTGTTGTATCCCAATATGAATTATTGTCTCATGCAATTATTATTCTCAACATGATGTATCCCTCTAGTGAGATTATATTGTCACCAAGATTATTTGAGCTAAATAATTATTGAACCTTCCTGTGAGTTTGCGGCAATGTAGTATATTGTATTTATGTCCATTTCCCCATCTCTTGGTGTAGTAGCTTGTTGGTAGGAAATAGATGAAAAGAGAGTTAAAATCTTAAAAAATATAAATCTTTTTAGTGACCACAAAAATCTTGTGTAGAAGATGATGTGCAATTTTGTTGAAGATAGACCATGTAGAGTAATTTGACTTGGTATTGTTTGGAAATGTCGGTTAAACATTGTTGATCCATTCGGTATAAATTGTGTAAGGTTAGAAGTATGATGTAGGTCTTAGATCAATTGTAATCAAGGACTCATCATATTATTATGCACCTATTAGTAATCTAGAGTCTATAAATGGAAGACTTGTTGTAACCTCTATTTCTATTCTTAATTTCTTTAGTAGTTATAGTATTCAAATATTTAATGAGATAATTTTAAAAATAATAGAAATACTTATTATTATATTATATGCACATAGTCATTGAATTATAGAGTTTAGATTTTATCTAAGTGGTATGATTCTAAAATGATTTTATTGTTTTGGTTCTCATATAATGTTAAATATTGTGTAGGAAAACTATTATTAATTTGATAGATTATTAGTGAAGCAAAATCAATTAAAGGAGCACACGCATGACTACAAAAAAGATCTTTTAATTGCAATTGATCGAAATCTATCTCTATATAGAAGAATACCTCAAATCAAACTTATTTGTATGAACGAGTCGAATCCATCACAATAATCCCTTAGGTGCCTCCTATTGTTGATTCATTCCATGAGAAAACCACATACATTTATGGAAAATGAATTTTTAATACATGTGGTAAATGTCATCCAATTTTTAAGATTGGGAACATCATGTTATTTTATAGAATTAATAAATAAAATTAATATTGAACCTAGAAGTTTTAGAAAAAAATTATAATTGTGTGGACCCTATTAAAGTCTAGACTCAACAAAACAATACAATGAGATATAGATATAAGTATAATTTTATCTAAACTTAGATATAATTAGTATGTTCTAAGGATGGGTAGAACAACTATGTTTTATGAATAAAGAGCTCTCACTAAATGACTATATGCGTAGTTCAAGAGAATTTTGGCAATATTAAAATGATAATTAATGATGTTATTCTAGAACCAAGTTAATTTTAGAGTAGGAAAATAGTATTATGTAAGATAGATTACTCTTGAATAACCTTAACAAAACCCTGAGAGATTCTATGTGCATGCTTTACCATTTATCTATCTTTTCACATAATAAATGAGTGGATATGGGATACTTCTAATTTGTAATACTTAACTCTGATAGTTAGTAGTTATGATATCATTACCTTGGGATTCTTGCATAGGGAAGAGATACTTTAGAATATTATATATAGATAATGTTTAATTTATGTTTCATTTATGTGAAATGATCTTTTAAGTTGTCATGTTTTAATTGTTCCTTCAAGATTGTCAATTATGTGCTAGATTAGGTTAGCTAAAGAAAGTAATATCATTTCTTCTATACCTAGGTAAAATCTATTGTGATTTTATCAAACTAGTTGCATATAATTCAATATGAGTTTCATAAATGTCTAACAATAGATAGTAAAATTTTATATGGTAGAAAACTTTTTAAAGTTTAGTTGAATAGTATTGATCATGTAAAATTAATTTGTTAATTATATATGTGCACTTATCATGGTTTAGATTAATTAAAATTAAAGTATTTATTAGACCAAATAATTTTATGATGTATTGTTAGAAATAAATTCTTAGATATTGGGTTTTATACACCTAATAGGTAAACCAATAACCTTTCGATTAAAGAAAACCAGACTTACATTCTAGGTAAACATGGAAAATTATTAACAATCCAAATTCAACATCGAGCACCTCCCTAGGGTGTGTTTATAAAGTAGATTCTTAATTAGATTGTCGTCCCTATTTCACCTATGTGGGTGGCAATCAACGAAGAAATATATGGGAAAATTGTACCATAGAAAGGGTTGTGTACCCACTCATACAATTACATTGAAAATATATTAGAAACCAAAACTACATATACAATATACCTTGATCATGTTTGGAAGCGGGTATGTAGACAGTTTAGTGAACAAAGGGGGTTCCCAGTATGCAGGTTTTCAAGTGTGGGGTTAGGGATTTTCTAAGAATTGTATTTTCAACTAAGAAAATTAAGTGAAATATTCTCTCAACTTAATACTTAAATGAATCATTTAGTTAAATATTAAGGGTAAACCTCTAAATTAAAGTTGGGATAAATAACAATCATTGTGTACTAAAAAAAATCAAGGCTCAGATGGTCTCGATGAGTCTAAGTCTTTGTTTAGAACATATACCTATCTTATATGGATAGATGAGTGTCTATCTCATATAGATGGGTGGATGTCCCATATAGATGGATTCCTATCCCATATGGATAAATTCCTATCCCATATGGATAGATGCCTAAATATAGAAATGGAGGAAACACTTAACATATTTGATTAAAAAAATTAACAAGAAAAAATGTGGTAAATCTTTAGGTACATTTTTTTTAGTTGTTACACTATCTATCTTTCTTGCTCACTCTCTCCCTATGAAAGATCAATTAATTTGCTAGATTTCTTATAAGAAAATTTAACTATTGTTATATTAAATATATGTATTGTTATATTAATATTAATATTTACTAGTTAATATTATATAGAATCTAATATATAATAAATATAATTGAAATATAGATTTTGTAAATAAAATAAGTATACAATTAAATATTAAATATATGATTTTAGAGTATAATATAAATTTATAAATATATATAGTAATTTATATTATATAAAATACAATATATAATTAAAAATGTAATTACATTATATTTTTTTGTATAAAGTAAATATATTTTTTTGTAAACTTAGGAGTGATTTACTATGTTAACTAGAGAACCATATTAGATCATTATGTCTCATTGCATGATATGTTTACACTTGTCATTATCTAATCCCTTTACCATTTAGGGTTGCTCCTATATAGCACTCAACCCTCATTGTATTACCATGCCTTCTAAATACTTAAGAAACCTTTGAGGACTCTTGCTTTCCTTGAAGATTCTTGAGGTTCATTCTGTAGCTTTTTCTTGTTGAGGAATATTGCATATATTGTTTACAGATCTCTTGCATGGAAGGTGTCTTTGCTCATCGTTTGATCGTGTGGCTCATGTTTTTAATAATTTTAATAGAATTTATTAGATTTTACAAGTTGATCTTGGCTAGTACAACATGGTATCAAAGTAAGTTTACAAGTCCCTTACCAAATTGTCTTGAACTCATAAGGTTTTGGGCACCTACTTTCATATGGTGGATTCTAGAGCAAAATTGACCTCACGATTACATTCTAACAACCCAAAATTTATATCTTTGAATACAAGGCACTATAGGTTTTGGAGATAGATTTTTTTTGGAGGCTATCCAAAATTTTGTGTTCCTATACAAATGACAGTCTACATCATCATGTCATATACATAGTGAAGGAATTTTTAATATATTTTTGTAGGGTACTACCCTTGCATAGGACTAATGTAAATTATCAAGCTACAAGAATGGACTTGATCATATGGCACGAACCCCTAGCCTCATCCAACTAGGGGGATTGAACTCCCTCTATGCCAAATCTTATTTCAGCAACTTCTTCAACTCTAATGTCAACCACCATTTCACCATTGTGGCCCTCCTAATGAGCAACCATTACTTGGCCTCCCTCTTACACTTGTCACCCTACCTTTATGCCACCACCATATTGACCCCCTAAGTGGCACATCCTTGTGGCCACGACAAATCCACTAGGGCTATACAATGCTCCTAGAGGGAGCATTTTTTATTCACAAATTGGGCATATGAAGTCAAATATTTTACTTCTTATAGGTGTTGGAAAGTTATTTTCAAGAACTTTTCCATGGTGTTGAAATTATTTTATGATTTTGTTGTTTGTGAATGTAATTGTAGTCTAAATATTTTCTTTGTTTTTATTTTTTGACAAGGCGTATAGATTTTGTTCATGATATCAAAATTTAAAAAATAAAATTTATCAAGAGAATACAAGGATTTTGATTGTAATATCAAAAATTTAGTTTGGAAAGCCTAATTTTTAAATTTTGTAAAATCATTATGTTATAAATAGTTGATTCAAGCTTTATTTTTGTGTAATTTTATACTACAAACACCTTGTAATTTTCTAGGGGGTCTCTACTTACACCAATATTCATCTAGGGGGTTGTAAGTCGCTTTTATAGTGGGTGTTTATCTTTGTGAAGTTCATAATAGCTAAGACTAAGATAAATTGTACATTTAATTCACAATCATTCTAAAGCAAAATCAACTTCAATTCATGAGATCCCTTCCACTTGAAGATTAATAATTCACTCCCTATTTCAAATTGAGTGAGTCTTCCTCTACAATAAAGAATAATTTAAAGAATATTTGCATTTTTTATGTCAAATGGGACATGTTGAGTCTCATTATTTTATGTCATAGTCCTATTCTTAGACACTTGGAATAATTCTATATAAAAACATTTATTTATATGCACTAACATAAAGTGCCAAAACTAATTTTGTGTTCCTTTATAGAATTTTTTCACACCATATGGTGTGTCTTTTATACTCATGCACTAAATATAAAGTGGCATGGGGGATCCATCACAATTTTCTCCAATGAGTGTCCTATGAAAACAAAAATTCTAGCAATGTTATAGCTTCAAACATGTGTGTCTTTTTTGTTGCACACTCTTTTTTAGTTGCTTTTTGTATTATATTGAACCTGATATTACTTCTTCATTCCTTTACACTACATTGTGACACAATTTTAAGGATCGACCAATACCTCTCCCTTCCCAACATTATGGGGGGTACCATCACATAGATAATTATGCAAACGCTTCCTTGGTTTCAATGGAGTAATGAATGCAAACTTTTACCTCTTTCAATTGATCAATATTCATGAGAATATTGTACTTATATAGAGAATCACATGCACATATAGTAGTGTTGATGGGGTCACTCATGCAATTCTTTTTGTGTCTCTTTAATCATAGTACCATATACATTTTCAAATTCATAGATTGTTTTATCTTGTTACATTTGTGCAATTAAGGTTGAGTAATGTAATTTAGAGCACTTGTATAGTGTTTTGTTTCTCCCTTATCATGATCAACATTTATTGAAGGGTTATTTGATTCTAGCAAAAATTATTTCTTCTTCAGCAAATTTTGTAGCATCTACATGCTTCAAGAGTTATTCATGTTCATATATTTTAGGCACAACTTTTGAGAAGGCTTATTTATCCTTACCATTCTCTTTTTTGAAGATTTTTCCCACTAGGTTTTCTTTTTTTCTCGATTTGTGATAAATTTTATTGTACGTGGGTACCTCATCAATTATTGTTGTTGGGATCCATTCATGCACCTTTATATTTTTTAGTGGTTATCTTTCTCCCTAAGTATCACTTAAGTGGGGCTATTAGTGTGAAAAATCATATCTAGTTTAATTATACCTAGTAGACCTATTCACACTAATCTTAAGCTCACATAGAGGCTTTTTATATTTTTGTCTTACCTTATAAATGTATTACATATATCCTCACACTTTCCCTAATTGTGATCACATGTGTCACACTTTTGGAGGGGTAGTCAAACTTTCAATCCTACCTTCTCACCTCCTTATCCTTGCCTTTATATGCAAGTAATTCTTTGTATATTTTACACATTTGTATGATAGTATTATCATTGTGTAAATTTGTGTTTTTGAAAGTTATTGGATCTTGAAAATCGATCTTGGCTACTCCAACAAAATATTGATGAGATGTCAAAATTCACATAGCATTGATGGTCTAAGATCATGCACTCCTCTCCTAAAATCCATTGTATTGCATATAGTAGTAATCTACTCCTAGTTTTAAAGACCATTTTAAAACATTTTTTAGTGATGCTACCAAGGAATAGGTCATGTCATTGGCTACTAATTAGTATTACAAGTATTTTTGTGGTGGCGATTGGGGTTAAAATATTTAATAAATTTTCTTCTAACGTTCTAGAGAGATATATTATAATTGTAAACAATTTCACCTATCCTAATGATCAGGCCTCAATCTTACTTTATACATTTTCTTGACTTAGTATGGGATTTGGGAAATTCAAATCATGTGATAATAAACAATATCATATACATTTATGAAGCATGCCCCTTGATGATTATCTATCATAAATTGATGGTTGAAAGATGGTTGATCAACTAACCATAGTCTTAGTCAATTGATTGGGTTTTTGGAAACTTCAATTAGCTTTCTATTTTGTTTTTAAGTTTTGTTTGTGTGTCCACCCTACTATTAATTAAACAATCATGAGAAATTCCAATTGCATGAGTCACAAAAATATTGACCTCTCCATTTATTTCTCAATAGGTATGTTAAACAATAAAACTTTCCAATGAATCCAAGAGGAGCCATACACATTGGAGAATATTATTAATTTTCCACTTTATTAATTTTCCCATTTTTTATATTGATTATCACTCTTGAGTCTCCATTGATCTCAAAATTGTAAATGCCATATTGATTATACATTTGCAATCCAAGGACAAAGGCTTGGGCTTCAACCTCTTTGTTATTCCCTTGAGTTTTTTGGATGCAACCCCAACTAGCCTTCCCTTGTCATCTCTTATTAGAAAATTAGCTCTTAAGATTCTAGGATTTCTTTTTGAAGCTCTATCTAAATTTATCTTTGACCAAATTGAAGGAGATGAATCCATTTTAATCCTTATCTCTAGTTTAAAGAATTAACTTTCCCAACCCCATTAATGAGGGATGCACACATAATTAATTAACTATGTAATAATTTTATAATTAAATCTACACTCTCATAATTAATTAATTATTCTCTCATCATTCTATAATTAAATTATTATCAAAAATTAATCTCTTACACTCATTAAGTCATGCAAGTTGTTAATTAATTAATTTATGCAAGAACATATTCCTAAATTTGTTTTAAATAAAAAAGTAAACTCAAGTGAATTAAGCACAACCATTCATTTTTTCATCCAAAAACCTATTTCTCCATTCACAAATTAATTCATCTTCAAAAATCTTGATTATTTTAATAATCTTACTCATCTTGATTATCTATTGAAGGTATATGTTGCAAAGATCTTACATAATCATTCAAGCAACCATATTCTATCATAACATGAGAAAATATTCACAAAAGCACTCAATCTAAGGTTTTCTTGTGATTAGAATATTTATTTTGATATTATCATGTTTTTATTTATTTTATGCTTTAAATATATGTTCACAATAATAATATTAATTCCTCCACTTAAAATGGTGTATGTGCACTCCAACCTCTCTAGAATGAATTTGTGCTTTACACATTTGGAAATCAAATGCCTAACATGTTACCTACTTTTGTACTTTAGGTTTTCTATTGATAAATACAAGAAAGAAGTAGATCTGATTGTACCTATGATTTTTATCATCTTGCATTGTTATAAGATGACATCAACCATGAACACCAAAAGTTATTTCATTACCTTTCATAGAGGGAATGTCGTTGACATGAAAATGGATTGTAGGTACCCCAATAAAAATGCACCACATAGAGCTAAGACTACAATCTATACTTGCCTCCCTTCTTTCCTTCATTT